>CAIGQQ010012042.1:795584-808416 GCA_903798035.1 Danio albolineatus | reverse complement strand
AATTGGGTAAGCTAAATTGTCCATAGTGTATGTGTGTGAATGAGAATATATATATGAGAATATATATATATATATGAGAATATATGAGAATATATGGATGTGTTTCCCAGAGATGGGTTGTGGCTGGAAGGGCATCCGCTGCGTAAAACAAATGCCGGATAAGTTGGCGGTTCATTCCGCTGTGGCGACCCCGGATTAATAAAGGGACTAAGCCGAAAAGAAAATGAATGAATGAATGAATAAAACCCAATAAATGAAGAGAGATCCAACCGAGTACTATAAACCCAATAAGTTAAGGCAACTCAAACCATTTGAGGAAACCGATTGCTGCAAACCATTTAAGTTCAACAACTGATCCTAATGAGTACTGTGAATTTAATCCATTTGAGTAAACGAAGCACTTTGAGCACAGTAAAACCCAATGAAAAGAACTCAAACCAATTGAGTACTGTAAAACACAATAAGTTAAGGCAACTCAAACCATTTGAGGAAACCGATTGCTACAAACCATTTGAGTTAACAACAACTAATCCTAATGAGTGCTGTGAACTTAATTCATTTGAGTAAACGAAGCAATTTGAGCACAGTAAAACCCAATAAATGAAGAGAACTCAAACCAACTGAGTACTGTAAAACCCAATAAGTTAAGGTAACTCAAACCATTTAAGTTAAAAAAACTAATCCTAATGAGTACTGTGAACTTATTCCAATTGAGTAAATGAAGCAATCTGAGCTCAGTAAAACCCAATAAATAGGACTCAAACCAACTGAGTGCTGTAAAACCTAACAAGTTAAGACAACTCAAACTGTTTGAGGAAACCGATTGCTACAAACCATTTGAGTTAAACTACTCTATATGAGTACTGTGAACTTACTCCATTAAAGTTGAAGTAATGAGGTTTTTAATTAACTCATTACCTTCAATACTGAGTTCAAAACTCTTTTCAAACGAGTAGAATTATCTTTTAGTAAAATTTTGCGTCATTTCGTTTGATAAAGTCGACTGTTGGGTTGTACAGTGTAGCACTATATGAAATATCACTGTAATATATTTATTTAGCTGTATGTAAGACTTCATATATGGTTTTACCCAGTAGAAGAAGCAAACATTTGATGATTCTCTTCATTTCTGACAGAAAACACTGCTAAATGCACAAGAAAAGTTTAGTTTATAGTCAGAGATGTCTCACAATTCCAATGTAAAGCAGAACGATGTTAAGCAGAGTGGAAAAACCCTCACCTGCTGTTGTGTGTTGTGGTGCCTTTGGTTGTGCTGTGTATGTGTGTGTGCTGTATATTTACTGTACATCACCTGACTGAGATTCCCCACCCATTGCTTGTATGCATCACCACTGCACTGGAAAGAAGCGGTTACTGTATATACACTAATAGTTTGGGGTCAGTAGGATTCTGAAATGGTTTAAAATAAACTTCACCTGCTCACGCTGCATTGTTAATTCAAGGTTCAGTAGGTGATGGTCTTCAGAAATATTATTTGTTGTGCTGGTTAAAAGTCTCTTCACGTTCCAATAGTGCTGATTAAAGTATAATGGTCTAAATGGGTTTATATGTTGTGATGGATGGTGCTAATTGATAATATGAGACGGAGGAAATATAGAAGGAGGCCGCTCCTTTATTTGGACCTTCCTCTGTTCCAAGAGTCAGTTCGCTCTGACGCTGTCAAGAGTAAACGCAAGGCGCGATGTGTCCAGCAGAGGGCGCGCCGGACTAGACGACCGGCGGGGACGGCTATGGACCTCTCTCTGAACTATCTTTGCGGCTGGCAAATGTCACTCTCAATGCTTGAGGAGAAACTATGAAGAATAAATGCATAAAGGGCTGTAAAACTGTCTGAATGTTGACTAAGTAATCACTTTGGTATTGATGAATGTCTTAAGTATATATGGAATGACTATAAATTTGTTCCTAAGTCATGAACTATGTGTTTCTCTGACAAGAGGTATTTTTTAATTAGTGTTTAAACCAGGCTATATCGCTGGTCCTTGATGATTTATAACCTGTTGTGTTTACTATGTGTGGAACCTAAATGATGTATGGGGTGTGTGAGTGCATGAGCATAATCCTGTGTGTCAAAATCACTAGTGATGTATTAGGGAACCTTGACCTTAGAAATAGTTGTGTACGTAGCTGAGGGTATATAAGCTAAAGCGTACCAATCAGCTTTGCGCTTTCTAACTTCTCTGTACTGAAGTACGAATGCCCTTTATCCTCAACGGAGGATTTTGTTCTCCGTTATTTGTATTTTGTTTATTCTACTTTTTCTCTGTATTTTATTATATTAATAAAAGTGTTTTATTAACTTTCTTCACTGGAGTGGACATTGAGCTCATTTCCCAGAAACCCATCAAGTTACCCCGTGTGGTAAGGTATGAATCTGATTTATTTTTTTTGTAGCAAAACATAATAAACATGATCCTTTAACTAAACTCTAGCTAAGAAATATAGTCTGGGGAGGATTCTGGTTTATCTTTATTTAATTAGGGTATTAAATAAAGGCGACCCAGCACAATGTATTTCTATATTCTAGGTGAGGCATAAGACTAAAGAATGTTCGGTCACACTTTATTTTGATGGTCCGTTTGTTGAATTTAAGTTACATTGCAACTAATGCTCATTAGATTATAAGTAGACTGTTAGGTTGGGGTTAGGGTTAGTGTAAGTTGACATGTACTTGCAAAGTTTCTTATAGTCAGCAGTGGTGTAAAGTAACTAATTACAAATACTCAAACTACTGTAATTGGGTAGTTTTCCTCAGGAGTTGTACTTTACTGAGTAGTTTTATAAATGTGGACTTTTACTTTCCCTTGAGCACATGTTTAGTGCAGTATCGGTGCTTTTACTCCACTACTGTCCTTCATCCTGCAGTCACTACTGTATTTCTGTCTTGTCTATGGTCATTGTCTACAGTAGAAAGATCAGTCCTGTGATTCCTGTCCAATTAAATCACACGTAGAGAGTAAATCACATCATACTGAACAACCTCAAGACATGGGCGCTTTATAAACGCAGCAAACCTTTGGGAAACATTAAAAATGTCCAAGAAGATGTTCAAAATCTGCACACGCAATGATCCAGAGACTGTTTATAGACTGCATGTGACTGAAAATGATGGATGTCGACTGGATGAGGACTGAAATCACCAAACAGCCTTAAACAATCACTAATGGAACGAATGAAGAATGGAAGGAAGGGCCAAATAAAAGGAAGGACCGAACAAGGAATGGAAGGAAGGATCGAAGAACCAAATAAATGAATGAAGGATTCAAGGAAAGACTGAACAAACTAAGGAAGGAAGCAAGGAAAGAAGGAAGGAATGAACGATTGAATGAACGAAGGACCTAATGAAGGAAGGAACAAAAATATGAAAGAAAGAATGAGCGAACAAATGAAGGGAGAAAAGAAGGAAGGACCAAACGAATGAAGGAAGAATTCAAGGAAGGACTGAAACTGAGGAAGGAAGGAAGGAGGGAACAAACCAATGAATGAAGGAAGGAGAGAACAAACAAATAATTGAAGGAAGGTTGGAAGGAACGAACGAGAAGAGGAAGATCCCTAAATACAGCACATGTTGTTTGCGCAGGGATGTGTAAACGTAGCATTCTGTAAACGCATCAGCTTTTCTACAGTGTAATACTCACTGCTCACTACTCTTGAGTTCTTCTAAAAGCTCTACTGTTTACTCATACTTTGAGTAATATTTACAACAGATACTTTTACTTTTGGGCAAGTAATGGTACTTCTATTTGAGTATGATTGTTCAGTACTCTTTCCACCACTGATAGTCAGTTAAATGTCTGTTGAATGTCAGTATCATCAGATATTAAGCAGACAGTCTACTAATACTCAAATGGGCCATCCAAATAAATAGGTAACACTTTATTTTGATGGTCCATTTGAGTATTAGTAGACTATCTGCTTAATATCTGCTGATGCTGCTCCTTCAACAGACATTCAACTGACTATAAGAAACTTTGCAAGTACATGTCAACTTACACTAACCCCAACCCTAACCCCAACCTAACAGTCTACTTATAATCTAATGAGAATTAGTTGCAATGTAACTTAAATTCAACAAATGGACCATCAAAATAAAGTGCGACTAAATAAAGTGTTACCAAATGGCCATTCAATTAAATATTGTCAGGCTGATAATTCCCATAATTTTGATAAGTAGCCCAAACTGTCAGCAAATGTAGGTTTGAACATCAGCGCACCCCGTTTACGCAGATCACACAGTGTCATTTACTCAAACACCATTGATTGATGGGAATCATTATTATTGTGTGTGGCGAGGGGGGCGTGGCCGAGAGCCGTGGGAACGGGCGAGGCCAGCCACAGATAATAAACACCTGTGGCGCACAGGTGCCTCGAGTCCCACGGAAGGAGCTCTGGATTATAGGAGGAGGAATGAGGGCAGAGGAGGACGAGAGAGGACCGGGCCCGGACATATTGTTTTACTTTTGCTTTCAGTTTGACGGCAGTCTCTGTGAGGAGCTGCCGTCCGTTTGTTTTATTTATAATATTAAATATTGTTTTAAAAACGCGTCGGTTCTCCGCCTCCTTCTTCCCGGCGGCCAGGTGGCCGCCAACTTCATTACAGTGGTGCCGAAATCCGGGAGAAGGAGGGACACGTTGTCCAGTTGCCCTCGCCGCTGAGAGGGGAGGCGAGTGTTCGGGAGTTAACCCGAGTGGGGGAGAAACCCGTTCGTCTGCCCAGAGTGCCGGGGCGGCCTGGGGCTGGCGAGGAAAGGATCTGCCTGCTGCCGGCTCCCAGCATGGGGAGGAGCAGGGGACGCGGGGCTCCCCACCGGAAGGGAAAGACTGAGTGGCAGCGTGTCTGGAGAACCGAACCCCAAATTTTTTTTTCCCTCTCTCCCCTCTCTCAGTCTACTCTGTCTATCCTCCTTTTTTCTCCATCTCCTTTTCTCTCGGCCCGTCTCATACAGGTCTCGCCGGTGCTGTGGCGCCCAAACCCCCCCCCCCCCCACCCCCCAGGTGGTTTAGAATGGTAATACGTTTATCCTCGCTTTATCTGACTCCAATTATAAAACATTGATAAGCTTATTTTGTTTCCTTTTAATATTACTTTAGACTATGATTGAATATTCTCTTTGATTCGTTATTGTTTATTATTCTCGTTTATTCGGATTCCTATAACATCCTGAGTCTTGTACCGGCCGAGTGTACAATCTCTTAAACACAAGCATGTCAGTCTTGGTCACTACATAGAGGCGATTAACCACTATTCTTAATCGGGCAGAACCCTACTTACTCAGATTAGGATATTTTTTGTGTGGTCCCCATAGATCTGCTATCTAATAAATCAAAGTTTAGAGATGAAGAACTATCCCCTCAGATAGCCTTTGTCAGAACCCGGGTTTGAACTTTGCTTTCTCTCTCTTTTCTGACAGCATTTTCTATCTTCTCTTTCTGACAGCTTACCAATTTGCTGTGTAACCTCACACACCTGTTTGTCTTTGCCAATCAGTAGTCTTGCGTGTTAACTGCCACCTGCATTTAGTTTCTGCTGATTGTTGCTCCTATATCTGAGGGTGTTTCGCTTCTTCTTTTGCCAGAGTGTTGGTTTCCATACAGCTTTCAAGTCGGTCTGTTGTTTGCTTGTTTTTTTATTTCTGTATTCTTTGTCCAGTTCTCCGGAGCCCTTCTGAATTTGGTCTGCCCTGCTGGGAGAACAAGCCTCTGCCTTGCCTTTATTTTTTTCTTCAAATTACCAGGCCTGGACCAAAACACCTGATTATATTTGGACTCGAATTAAGCCCAAGTCTGCTTTTTTTTTTTAATCTATTGATACTACAGATTTTTTGTTGGAAATTATCTTATGTTGTGAATTGTTGCTTGAGTTCTATTCTTCAGTTTTTATTTACAAAGGACACAGACCTGCTCTGGAGCTCAGCAAGTTGCTGAGTCTTTTCTTTTGCTTCTTAAATTAAAGACTTATTCTTTTGAACACCTCTGCTTTTGGGTCCTTTTATACAGACAGCCTTATACAGTCTAAGTATACTTGAATAATGCCAATGTGTTAGTCGGATCTCTAAAGACATCATATAGCGTGCCACGCTGCTCCGTCTATCGTGTTTGTCCGCTACTAACCTGTACAGGGGCTTGTGGTGTTATGGATTTAACGTAATCTACTAGAGATAACACTAAATCAGTTTGAACAATTCAAAACATAACAGTTTATTAATCAGATAAGTGTATATTATGCAAATTCATTCAGTCAATTCATAAATGATCAATACAAAACATCAAATTTTCAAAGATAAATCCATAATCAAAAGATGCATACCTGACTTCAAAATATACATAGTATGGAGCATGAGAGCTCCACACTACGGGCTACTCTGGTTACAGAATCGCCCCGAACAGCTCGAAACTCTCCCTTAAGTAGTCAAACCAAGAAGTAGAAGGGGTGTATGCTGAATAACAAAAGGCATTTACATTCATTAAGAGTTTCTGCCTATAAAGCAATTGAATAGGAACCCCCCCCGTGAAGGCACACCCTTAGCAGTGGTGCAAAAGATACCTAAAGTTATATATTTATTATGTTGATTATATCTATTTCTGAGGGAATGAGGCCATTGGACCAGTCGCACTGAGACATTTCAAACGATATCAATCATGATAGATAAAGATACTTCAAATGTAAATGAAGGGAAGGAGGGGAGTGAGCATTCCCGCATTCCCACCTGGTGAGGTGTAGAGCCGATTTGTCTCCGTGTGTCCAGCTCATGTTTGAATTGTCAAAGACGTCAAAGTATTTGAGAACTCAAATCTTACTGGTTTCAGCAGAAACCCTCATTTTCCACTTCTTTATTAGAGTTTGAACACTGCCGATTGACATCCTCAGTTCTTTGGTGTTTAAATTGGTAACACTTCCCACGATTTACTAGGCAAGGCAAGGCAAGGCAAGTTTATTTATATAGCACATTTCATACACAGTGGCAATTCAAAGTGCTTTACATAAACAGGAATAAAATTGAAGTATAAGAAAATAAAAACAAATAATAAAAAACAGATTAAAATAAGTTAAAACAAGTTATAAAAGAATAAAAAGAAAAGAAAGACGCAATAGTGCGATCTGTCAGACGTAGCACAGTGCTCATTCAGTAAAGGCACAGCTAAACAGATGTGTTTTCAGTCTTGATTTAAATGTGCCTAATGTTGGAGCACATCTGATCATTTCTGGAAGCTGATTCCAGCAGCGAGGGGCGTAATAGCTGAATGCAGATTCACCCTGCTTTGACTGAACTCTTGGAATTTCTAGTTTATATGATCCTAATGATCTGAGTGATCTGGTAGGCTTGTATTCAGTCAGCATATCTGTAATGTATTGGGGTCCTAGGCCATTTAGTGATTTATAGACAAGTAATAATACTTTAAAATCTATTCTGAATGTAACTGGGAGCCAGTGTAAAGACCTGAGGACAGGTGTGATGTGCTCTGATTTTCTGCTTCTGGTCAGAATCCTGGCCGCAGCGTTCTGGATGAGCTGCAGCTGTCTGACTGTCTTTTTGGGAAGGCCAGTGAGGAGGCCGTTACAGTAATCCACCCTGCTGCTGATAAAAGCATGAACAAGTTTCTCTAAGTCTTCACTGGAAACAAAACATCTAATTCTTGCAATGTTTTTGAGATGATAGTATGCTGATTTAGTTACTGCTTTGACATGACTGTTGAAATATTTGATATTACCCGAGTATTATTAAGATATGAACGGTTTATGTCCACTTATAAAGTATTATCTTCTTTGAAATCCCAATACATAAAGCCAACTTCTGCATCACTAACTATTAATAAGCAGATTATTAGTAGTTCATTGAGCTTAAAGCTTTAGTTAATGCTTTGTTAATGGCGTGAATTGCACATTAAAATATCTATTTATTTCATGGAGCATCACTGTGGATCCAGGTTATGGTATTCTTAGACACTGACCTGTAAATAAAGCACAGTGAGACTCTCATAATCACATCTTAACCCAATGATCACTGTTCAAGAGCTGGTTTGTGTAAATAATTATTATTAATAATAATAATAGTAATAATAATAATATTAATAATGTACCTTTCTGGTCTCGTTTCACTTCTGGCTGGGGAGGTTTAACCCAGGACAGTTTGAGTTTAGTGAATCCTCTTACTTCCAGACTAGACTGCAGCTAAAAGAAATTTAACATCAGATTAGTGTATGAACTGAACTAGGGGTGTGAACAAACTGTTTAGGTACGATTATCATGTCATTGATTCGATATCTTGGTGCTTTTACAATACACAGTTTTATGTTTGACCACAACACAAGAATATAGTTTTGTCCTTTAATACAAACAGTCACATACTGTATATGAACTGTACCTTTAGTTTACCTGCTCAAAAAACCTGCTCCTTTTGAATCTGTTGAACAAAACTGTGCCTTACACAGGTGAGTGAGCTTTACAAACCACCTGCAGAAACACTCTTCACCTCCCTCTACTTCACGTTACTTTGCATTGAATTCGCTGAGCACAAACAGTTCCTGTGTATAATCAACCTGTTGTGTGTTTTGCCTCTTCTTATTCAATAGCTGAATGCCTCCTCAATTTTAAGCTGCTATGGACTAAATCTATTTGGACTGTTATTGGTCCATGGATCATTTGGTACTGGGCTGCACAAGAAATCATTAATTATTCATTCATTTTCTTGTCGGCTTAGTCCCTTTATTAATCCGGGGTCGCCACAGTGGAATGAACCACCAACTTATCCAGTATTTGTTTTACGCAGTGGATGCCCTTCCAGCCGCAACCCATCTCTGGGAAACATCCATACACACTCATTCACTTCGGACAATTTAGCCTACCCAATTCACCTATACCACAACTATTAACTTCTTTTTTTTTTGGTGGGGCCAGTGAAAATTTTGGCAGGGCAAGTAAAAATCTGAACCACTTCAAAAAATTCTTATCGTTGAATCCTGTTGTTGCTGCTTTAAAATGTATAAAGAGAAAATTAAGAGTTTGATTGCAAAACGCGATAAACGCCATTTTTTGACATTTGGATGTTATGATTGTAAATCACTGTTCAGATGTTCCTTATCTATGTGTGAATTGCTGCCATTAACACATTTTAAGAATGAACATTTTAGGCGACTACAAAATGTATTTTTTCACAAAACGCGATATCCACCAGACCAGTTTCTTTACAAAGTGCGATAGAACTGTTATAAAACTGTTATATATAGAACAGATATGCGCAAGATCAGCATCCCCTGAGGAGAGTCACCGCCGGCGAAGTGCTCTGAGTTTGCTCATTGATTTAACGATAATATCAAAACACAAAAACATGTTTTTAAAAGAGGATTCACTAGGCTAACTAAAAACATTTGCCATTTAATTGTTTATACTGTAGGCGAGCTGTCAGTCACAGGCTACGTCCGTCTGTCAGTCAGAGAATCAAAGCTTCAGAGTCCAGCTAACCTCATGGATTTTGATGACGGATTGGAGCCGGTCATTCCAGCTGCATAATAATAATAATAATAATAATAATTATAATAGTAATAACATTATCATTATAACAGTGAAATAAGTCATTAAATATGACGGGACGAGGCAAGCTTGTGTCCGCGGACTCGGTGAAACAGGAACTCCGCCCGCTCTGATCATACAGGTTTGGTTTTCAGCAGCGGTGTTCAGGAGCCTCCACTCTTGCTATAACGAGCTACAAGTTGTTTATTTAACTAACTTAATCTTACTTCTCTATATTATAACTAATCACAATTAGTCTGAAGCTGTTTAAGGATGGTTGAAGCGATAAACATCCTGCAGTTAGTTTGCTCTGACAGCTCAGCCGGTATGTTGTTATCCGGCCTTTTCATTCAGAGACTGCTCTGGATTACTGGCACACGCCATAGGCACATTATGTCTATTATGGCATTATGTTTTTTAATATTATGAATATTTACGATCTATTGATAAATTATTGTTAATTTTCCCACTGATGATCCAAAAAAAGCCATTGGTGCCCCAGCAAAAAAAAAAAAAAAGTTATGTTATATTGTGTACGTTCTGGCCAAAACTAACTCACTAACTCAGAATCTTATTATTAATAATCAATCTTTGTATATACTGTTCCATATAGTTTTTATTAATTTTAATCAATGTAAGATGTTTGACAATGTTAAGATAAATATGCTGCATTTTGGCATGCTTTTTGACTTATTTTTTGGAACTATTGGACCTATATGGAACTATTTATGGACATAAAATTCAATAAAAAATATCCTGGATTTGAAGAATATGTGTCCCTGGCCTTCACTGAGCTCCAGTAATAGTTTAATGTACAGAAATTGTGAATAAAGGTGACTGTTGATGAACATTTCTCAATCACCGTCCAGACTCCCCCAGTTGACTGAATGTCATGAGCGCAACGTGAGTAATGT
Organism: Danio albolineatus; assembly: GCA_903798035.1. Classification (NCBI taxonomy): domain Eukaryota; kingdom Metazoa; phylum Chordata; class Actinopteri; order Cypriniformes; family Danionidae; genus Danio; species Danio albolineatus. The sequence goes on along the minus strand of CAIGQQ010012042.1, from coordinate 797,973 downwards.
GACAAGAACTGACCGTTCAGCTTCAGCTTATATGGAATATACACATTTTGCTGGACTAATTATCTTGGTAGACTATGGGATGACCCAAACACTGCAGTGTTTTGTAATTTTCTCAATAAATAAAACTTGTATCAGAGTTGCAGCAGTGTTTTGTCAGCTTGTCATCCTTGGTTGATGGTTGCAACCTACAAAACAACACCCCTCCACAACCCCTGTGGTAAAACTGTCAAGCGTTGACCGATCCACGGTGATAAAAAAAAAAAAATTGGGGACCACTGTGCTAAATGACTAAATATAAATGTATCCATATAAAGCATATACAGCAAAACGTGTGTTAGCATAATGTTAGCAACATGCTCATCTATAGTTCAACAGAATAAAAACAACAACTCAAAAAGTTTGGAAGCACTTTTGAGTAAATAGTACAAGAAAATAGTATGTTTGCATTTTGGGCAAACTATCTCTAATATTTAACAGAGAGACCGTGTTCATGAATGGTAAATCATGCTCTTTCTAACCTGAGAGAGGAGTTTGTCACTCTCTGGACCAGCCAGATCAGAACTGGAGGCTAATTTCATCTTCACAGAGTTTTTCCTCACTGAAAAACACATTAGCACAAAGAAGAGGCACAAGTTTTATGGAGAGACAAATGTGACATGATTTAACAAACTGTACAAAATAGCATGTCTCGTTTATTTATGCACTTTAAAAACTTCAAAATAAAAGTTACTATCCACCACTATTATTTTGAATTAAATTTAGTTTGAAACTTTGGTGTTTCGTGACCCTTTAAGGCATGAAGTATGCTTTTAATTGATCAGTGACTATTTCAGTTCCTCAAAATAACAACGCTCCAACAATGCGCTGTAACACACCTCCTGTTCAGACCAGCACACACGAGTCCACAGAGTGGTGCAAATGGATTTGCTATTTGAACAATGTGGCGCAAAACGTGAAAATTATGGCTGCGCTGGTCTGAAAATAGCAACAAATCACGTCCTGCACCTTATTGCACCGGATGTCTAACAGGGCCCTAAATGGTTCCACTTGGACACAGTTTATTATTCTGAATTAGATCTGAAAAATATATTTTTTATAGTTTATTTTAATATCATTGCATAAATAAATGATTCAAAACAGCTAATAAAAATAGCCTTTTATTATATTAAAATGATTTATGTGCTATATTTCTAGGGAAAAGTTAAATCATAAGAAACATTGTATTTTTCAATACTCAACAACGACACATATTTTCGTGTATTATCATGCAACCCTAATTGTAGTCTACATTATGTATCGATATATATTTTACACTGAATTACCCCACAACTGCTGATAGACTTCAACCTCACACAGCGTAAGAAACCTGTTATTTCCAGGTGCAATGACGCTCACATAACGTCCCTCCATTGCAGGACATGAGAAAGTGTAAGAAGCTCCTAATGGCATACTTGTAATCACTGCACATCTAGAGAGAATCGAAGAGATGAGAGAAAAAACAAACACACTTCAGTAATAATGCAGTTAAAGTTGGATCAAACCTCTATTATCGGTCGCATTTTATTTTGATGGTCCGTTTGTTGAATTTAAGCTACATTGCAGTAGACTGTTAGGTTGGGGTTAAGGGTAGGGTTAGTGAAGGTTGACATGTGCAAAGTTTCTTATAGTCAGTTAAATGTCTGTTGAATGTCAGTATCAGCAGATATTAAGCAGACAGTCTACTAATACTCAAATGGACCATTGAAATTAAGTGTTACCATATTATCCTAATAATATATGATCATACTACTTCCATACGAGCTGTTAGAGCCCTCAATTGCAATCATCTTACCCCTCTCTGAAATATCATCCAGCTCCCAAAACTAGGACCCCCTCCTTACCTCTCCATCACACCACACGAAAACCCTGAAACTTTATGCAATTCTGATAGGTGAGTGGGTTTGACAAACCACCTGTAGAAAACACACTCTTTCATCTCTCTGACACTTTAACCAACACTTGCACCAGTTTTGCGCCAGTCTTACAATCCCTCCATATCGCTATAACAACATTGTGTGTTTCTGAGTGTGCCTCACAGAGGTGAGTGGGCTTGACAAATCACCTGTAGAAATTCCATCTTACAAGGAATAGATAAGAACAACACACAACAGTTTTTTCTTCATTCTTAAATACCTTGTTTGCACAATATTGTTCTATCTTATGAACAATACTTGATTAAGGTTAGTCTAGTTTTAGGTTATGTGTATAGTTCAGTATGTATAGTATATGCCAGGGGTGTCCACACTCGGTCCTGCTGAGTTTAGCTCCAACTTGCTCCAACACACCTGCCAGAAAGTTTCTAGTATATCTAGTAAGAGCTTGATTAGCTGGTTCAGGTGTGTTTGATTAG
>CAIGQQ010012042.1:779653-795366 GCA_903798035.1 Danio albolineatus | reverse complement strand
CAGGACACCGGCCCTCCAGGACCGAGTTTGGACACCCCTAGTATATCTAGTAAGAGCTTGATTAGCTGGTTCGGGTGTGTTTGATTAGGGTTGGAGCTAAACTCTCCAGGACACCGGCCCTCCATGACCGAGTGTGGACACCCCTGGTATATGCCATAGTTAGTAGTTAGATGACCACTTGACAAAAATCAAATGTATTTTATTATTACTTTTCATGATCGACTTTTCACGAGTAAAATCCTGTAATAATTGAATGACACATCAAATGTTCAAACTATAATTCAAATGGAGGAACCGGTTTCTCTTGCACATCAGCAGCGAGCAAGTGGAGCCACAGAGTAAAATGACAGAGGTGAAGTGCGCCAAGTAATATCAATTATTCACCTTCATGATCATGTTCAACTCCTGTCTCCATCCTAGTATGTAATTAGTCATTTTATAATCAGTATTTTATGCCAGTGGCACAGAAAACACAGATATGCTGATATTTCTATTTAAAAGTGTAAAATCCCAGCACAGTCACAGTTTTTGTTTGTTTACATTAATAAGTCTTTAGTTTGTATTATTTTATTTCTTTTTAGAATTTATTTGTTTTTAAAATAGCAGTTTGGTTATAGCGTTTAAGAAAAAAAAAATGAACCTTCAATTTGTTTCAAATAATTTTGTGAAAAAATCGTGACTAAATTGTGATTAGTATTGTTAATGGTATCGAATTGTGAGTCAGGTGAATCGTTACATCCCTAAAAATATGGAATATTTGTGTGAACTATCCCTTTAAGTATTATCATTATTGTTTATTTATTTAACAAAAATGATGGGGTGGGGGGGTGGGGGGGAGAGAGAGATAGAAATGCTATGTGGAAAACTTCCCCTATGGGGATTTCGTCAGAATCCAATCATCTGAAAGAGTAGTAAAATGGGCCAATAAAATGCCAATGAGTTGGCAGCGTCAGCTTGCACTTACAATCAGTGTTTGTTTTCCTAGCTGAAAGAGCATTTTATCGCTAACAGCTAAGGGGCAATTGTTGTGGCGAAGGAACATAGCATTTCCGTTCCCCCCTTGGGGAACGAGGGTTACTTTAGTTATCATTGCGTTCCCCATAGGGAGGGGAACTTCAATGCTATGTGGAAAACTTCCACTATGGGGAAATCTATGGAAAACACCACAACGATAGAACCTTAGTCTCTGGTAAGAGGTTATGCCAAGCTCCTGCATCACCAGAGGAGCAGTCTTCCAACGTGTCCCCTGGCCCTTACTTACCTGAGAAGTTTCACTGGTTTAAATATATACTTTTGGCGAGTCGTAAAAAATACACCTAGTTAAATTCTAGGAATTTTTAAAATACGACAGTACGTTGGGAAAGTGTGCAGTCCCATTAGGGAGGATGCTGTGCAGGCCACCTGCTGCCCAGATGGGGAGACCTGGTGGCAAGAAGGCATATGGACTAGCCCTGGAAAGGGGAAGCACACATATGAGAAGATGGTTAGCGGGGAGGGTAAACACGAGCGCGTTTAAGAAGAGGGAACTATACCGTGGCTAAGTGAAGCATATGGGATCGCGCATAGCAGGCACCTATACCCAGAACGTGGGCTGACCAAGTGGGCATGCCAACAACGTAATGGGTCAGGCACCTGACTCCTCCACTGAGTCAGATGCTGCGGGCCCTGAAGGCTCTGTAGGGTTTGCCAAATGAGGAACTCAACTAAACAGAATTAAGATAGCGCACGCACCTCTGTGTTAAAGAGAAAGGCACGGCAAGCGTGTTACAACACCAAACCGAATTTCCTCATTGGACGTGTGCTTACGCTCAAGAGGATGTGCGCTCCGAGTGGAGTCGCTTTCACTCCTGGGGGACACGGCTCGCCCTGGCTCAGATAAGCAAGGGAGATAGCATCCACTGTTCAGTGGGCCAATCTCTGTTTGGATACAGCAGGGAGTCCGGTCCATATAATATGCAAAGGGTGAACAGGACACAGCAATGGGCAGCGCTTGCAGGTTCACTACATAGTCTAAAGCAAACGCTGTAGTAACCTAGGGCACCTAGTTGGGCCGGGGTCTCAGGAAAACGTGAAAGTGGGCCGGCCCAATTAGCTGGCACGTTTCTCTGACTGAAAATGCCTCCAGATGCCCAACCCTTTTGACCGATGTCAACGCGAACAGCAGAGCTGTCTACCTGGACAGAAATCTTAAAGATACTGAGTCGAGTGGATCGAGCAGACCTCTCTTAAGAGAGATCTCCAAGTGGGTATGAGAAAGAAACAGGAAAGAATTAATTATCTGTGTCTCACACCTCTGGGTACTGGATGATGAGGCACTGCTTTCCCAGCGCACGCCATCGCCGCGTCCTCAAAGCTGGAATGATCGTAGCGCCAACCCCTTAGTGCGGAGTGGACAGCCTTAGCTCCAGCCAGCTAAAGGAGGATAGCATCACACTGATCTGGCATATTCGAGGTCCTTTTCGGAGAGAAGTACACCACACGACGAATAGACTCCACTTCAGGGCGTAGGAATGCCTCGTAGAGGGTGCTCTAGCCTGAGTGACGCCATTAACCACCTAATCGGTTGGTCACCTAAGTCCTGGAGATCAACCGTCCTGCAGATTTCACTTGCAACCCATATCAAACACACCTGCCTGTAATTATCTAGTGCTGTTCAGGTCCTAATTAATTGGTTCAGGTGTGTTTGATCAGGGTAGGAGTTGACTTTACTCTGTTTCAAGGGTTTACGAAGATAATATATATTTATTTTAATATTTTATTACTTATTTATTATGTATTAAGGTCATAGATATTATGGTTGGTCATATTTTTTAATTTTTCTTAGATTGTTTCCTTAAACCATTTGGCATGGTTGGGCTTACATAGGCCTTGCATGAATTGCGCAGTTAGGACCAAAATAAGATGCTTACAGAGCCCACTTTAAGCCCATTCATGGTTGAATCCTGGTGCAAGCCCACTTTAAACCCCTTTAGGCAGGTGGGCCCCAAATGAGTCTGACATGAATTACCCAGTTAAGACCCTTAACAGGCCCCCCTAAAAGCCCATCTGGGCAATCACAGCTGGCCCCGAAGTGGATCCCAGGTGCAAGCCCACTTTAAACCCCTTCAGACTGGTGGGACCCAAATGGGTCTGGTACGAATTGCCTGGTTAAAGACCCACACAAGACCCTTACAGATTCTACTTACATCCACGGCTGGCCCCGTGTGGATCCCAGGTGCAAGCCCATTTTAAACCCTTTAAGCAGGTGGGGCCCAAATGGTCTTTCGTGAATTGCCCAGTTAAGACCCTTACAGATCCCACTTAAAACCCATCTGGGCATCCACGGTTGGCCCCATGTGAATCCCGGGTGCAAACCCACTTTAAACCCCTTTGGGCAGGTGGGGCCCAAATGAGTTTGGCATGAATTGCCAGTTAGGACCCATGCAGTACCATTACAGGACCCACTTTTAGTACGTCTGGGCTTCCACGGCTGGCCCCAATATGGATCCCGGGTGCAAGCCCATAATGGGGCCCACATTTGCCGCCCATGAAGCCCTTATCTGGGCCCCACATGTCATTGCTGGCTGGGCATGGATTGGAACTATCCTCGAGCAGCTGGGTCAGTGTCTGCACTCGATAGCGCGGGTAGATGGCCATAGCATGCATGGTGAGGGTAGAGGTGCACGCAGATCAGGCAGAGAAAGATGCCCTCTACGACTGTGTGAGCTTACTGTGCACTTCCGGGAAGAAGGGGATGGGAGGCTTAGAAGGTCTTGCCTTCTTTACATCCTCCACATAACACCCATCTAGTCAGTCTGGCTGCGGGGCTGGGGGATAAACCATCTCCAGACCCACGGCCGAAGCAGCCGGGGAAAGTACAGCCGTCATGTCTGCTTCTGAATCCGACGCCACGCTCACCACTCTAGAAAGAAGGGAGTGGGTTCGAACCTTCATCAGACAATAACACGCCATCCGCCGATGCAGCATTGGAAATCTGATCCTCGGTGTCATCAAATGAGAGGGCGACCATCTGAGGATGGATCGCTTCTCTTACTCGAAGCCTGGATGGAGCGTGTGAAGAAGCGAGAGGTCTGCGAGCCCGAGGGTGGCAAATTTAGTCCCACTGTGACCGTGGTGTGGGGGACAACTGGGGTGGGTCGCCCTTTGCAAGAGTGAGCCGCGGTCTTAACTGCGCAACAGACATGCCATCGCAGTGATGGCATGCACTGCCCGCGAGCACTCTATCAACATGCTGGACCCACAGACATGAGTGCTTGTGCCCGTCATCCGGGGACAGGAAACCACCACATCCAGAAACGCACGGTCAGAGTGACGTCTTGAAAAAGACACACTGCAGAACCGTGTTGCTTTTTTAGAAAAACTTACCACTCTGGAGGACCAGACCCAAAGAATGCCAGGCCAGCTCAACCATCTGCCGCCGTGTATCGCACACTCTGGACGGGGAGAAGCAGCCTGCTTTCTTGTTCTCTCTTTCTGTGAAGATTCACTTGAAGAAAACCCTTGAAGACTCTCTCAGAAGCATAGTGAAAGGCTCTGAAAGTGAAAAGGATGCTTCAGTCTTTATACAAACGCTGATTGTAAGTGACGCCAGCTGTGCAAGCTGACGCTGCCAACTCATTGGCATTTCATTGGCCCGTTTTACTACTCTTTCAGATGATTGGATTCTGACAAAATCCCCATAGTGGAAGTTTTCCACGTAGCATTGAAGTTCCCCTCCCGATGGGGAATCATCTGTAACATTCATATTTTCTCACATGGGATTGTTGTTGCCGTTGTTTTCCAGCGAGTTTCCAATGTGAATCTCGACTCCGTTGAGCCGTTCAGGACAGCAGTCAGCTCTGTTTGTGATGGTTACAAAACTCACGAAATAAGAGTCCAGCAGATCCACCATCCACCACGGGTTCGTATCTCCGTTTGTATGGGTGCAAAATGAAGCCTGGCCTGGTGCGAATTTTATCCCATCATTACCGCTTTGGGCATGCCAGTATTCATACATAGACGACTGAAAAGCATATCCAAATAACTGAACATTATCTGGAAGATAAAGAAGCTGCACATTAGGACACATTATAAGCACATCTGAATAATTAACAAGCATGCCAACAATTTAAAAGTCGGGAAGAAATCATTTTACTTGAAACACATTCAGTGTGAGTATGGCCAACTCAATTCCCCCTATACCGCCAACACGGGGAGTACATGCAAACTCCACACAGAAATGCCAGCTGACCCAGCCGAGGCTTGAATCAGCGACCTTCATGCAGTGAGGCAACATTGCTACTCACTGCGCCGCCCCTATAAATCTGTCATAATAATCATAAAGGCCATTATAATTGTGTCATGGATTTTATTAGCATAGTACTTAATAATTTTCTTGATCCTAATCACAGTAGTGCATTCTGTTCCGCTGCTTGTTTATAGCTCCTTGCTTGTAGCTCACTAGCCACCATGTGTTGGATTTTCCCCCAGTGAACGAGAGAACGAGATGTATTTGCCATAATGACAGGAAATAATATTTGACTAGATATTTTTCAACATACTAGTATTCAGCTTAAAGTGACATTTAAAGGCTTAACTAGGTCAATCGGGTTAACTAGGCAAGTCATTGGACAGAAGTGATTTGTTTTGTAGCCAATCAAAGTGGGGTTTATTTATAAACTAATTTCGAGAGGATCACGTGCTTATGATTGAACACAGCTGGTACCACATCAGCTCAGCACTATACACCAATCAGATGAATCCTGATACGCTATAAATTACCAGAGCTTTCTACTCCAGTCATCTTCATCTCGAAGAATCCCCCCTTCCACCCTAACTCCTCCCCTTCTCTGATAAGGCGGCACGGTGGCCCAGTGGTTAACACTGTTGCCTCACAGCAAGAACGCCGATAGTTCAGCCTCTCCCAGAGCTAGTCGGCATTTCTGTGCGAAGTTTGCATGTTCTCCCCGTGTTAGCGTGGGTTTTCCCCGGGTCCTCCGGTTTCCTCTCACCATCCAAAAACATACAAAGTAAATCGACTACTTCAAATGGCCTCTTAAAGCAATTCTAGTCAGATTTATCTCAGCACGTTCACAAGCAGGGGGAGTTCTGGAGACTTACCTGAGCTCAAACTTTCCTCTCGCCCTTTAAACAGGAGGGAGCCCTGGGCTCGAGGATATTCTGAGCTCAGGGCTCTCTCCCGGGACAGCATGCCAAACACGCTTTATCAGCTAAGTGTGAACTCTTGAAAAACATTTTTATGGGGGCTAAAATTTAAAACTGCTTTTATTCCAATCAAACTAAAAGAAATACAACACAGGCTCATTGTGAGAACGTAGTCCCGAGTACGTTTCTGGAGACTGCACATTACGTGGTCAGGGGTACGTACGGCTGCGTTTCGTTTTTTTTAAACGAACGCTACGGGGCGGTGTGACGTCTTTTCTTCTCGCGCTCGCCGGCCGACCGCCTCGTGTGGACGACTTTACCGCTGCAACCAGTTTGTCCCGTTAGCTCGCCGACGAGGGGGTTTTGTTTCGTTTTGTTCTGGATTGCTTTTTTTTGAAAGCCGTTGGTTGGGTTTAGGGAAGTGTGTGGGTGGGTGGGTCGATCGATAAAATTTTGGTTGTGTTTAGGGAAGGGGGAGGGTGGGTCAGTCCGATCGGATGGTCAGTCAGCCATTCAGTCGGCCAAAAACGGTCGGCCGACAGCGGCCTCTGGCGGTTTTACGCGAGAACGGCAGGCGCGAACGGCGCTCGCGAGAGACGCTTGAGATCTCAAAAAGCGTCCGCAGCGGCCTCTCGTGGACTCGCCAAAGCAAAAAGTGCAGAAAGATGTACCCGGCGGGACGTATTCCGCGGCCTCCAGAAACGTACTCGGGACTACGTTCTCAGAATGAGCCTGGGTTGAAGAAATAAGACTTTTCCAGAAGAAAAAAAATATAGGAAACTCTGAAAATTTTGCTTTGTAAAACCTTAGTTGAGGACCACTGGTTAACATATATTGTGTTATTCGTGTTGTGTACTGCACAGTAGTGCATAGTAGTTCACAGTAGTGTGCAGTGTTTTTAAGTGTGAGAAGCACCTGTGGAATAGACCGTCAGTTCACACAGAGTCAGATTCTTGGAGTCTCCAGGAATGAACACATTCAGGTAATGGCCTTGTAGTCCAGCACATGAATACGAGACAGACTGACCAGCTGAAAGACCAGAAATCTCCGCACATCTAGAGAGAAAGTATAAAACAGTTGGAAGTTAACATGAACTTCTGCAATATCACACCAAGAGCTCTATTATAACAATGTAAGTGCATTATCTAAGGCCCACGGTGCAGGTTCACGTAGTACTTTAGGGCTCATTCACACCAAATGTGTCTTTGCTTCTAAAAATGTAAGAGGCAATATTCTTGTCACTTGGAGTTGCTGTTGCCGTTGTTCTCCAGGGAGTCTCCGATGAGAATCTGGGCACCGTTGATTAGTTCTGGACAGCAGTCGTCTCTGTTAATGAACACAACTTTTCCAATGCTGAATGAACTCCTCAGATCCAGCCTCCACCACGGGTTCGTCTCGGTTTTGGTGTGTGTGCAGGTGGTGGAAAAACCATCCATGGCAAAACTAGGTGGTGCAACAAATGTAGACGACTGTACAGCCTGTCCTCTGAGCGCAAGATCCTCTGGAAAGGGAAAGAAGAAACACAAATCACCATGTTTGTTTAGTTTGTTATTCACCTGTAGTGGAAATCCAGAATCTCTAAAGTGTTTTTGCTGGAGATGAGGAATTTTTACAACACATGCTCATTGGAAATACATGCCCAGGGCTACATTAACCGCTAACCCCACTGACATTTCAGCAACAATAACTTCTTACTCTGTTTCTCATTCTCGCTTACACCTTTTGTTTTGCTAGAGCCCTTTACAGTTAGATCGTTAAGCCTGGTTTATACTCGACGCGTTCGCTAGTTCACTTGAGTGCGCGCGGCAAATATGACGTCATCGCGGAGTTTGCGGATGTTAGCTTTGGGTGCGCGCGACATGATTTAGGCTGGCGGAGCGCATGGTGTTTTTTGAGACTCGAGCGAACAGTGCGCGCGGCGCCGCGTCTGATTTGAGTTGTATATGAATGACTTTGTAGAGATTTTGTCTGAAACAGGTACGAATGTAAAGATATCTTTATGATCAGTAATCATAGACATAACCAGGTGATCAATAATTCCTGGCTAGAAATTGCAACCGCAGTGAGAAAGGAGGAGAGTTTTTGTTAAAAGGTTCGGAAAAACCTGAGGGATGAGTTTATTAAAGCCAAAAGAGGCCAATGGAGACACAGGTACACCATTACAGAATATGTTTGTAGGGACCCCTAAAATATTCTCAAAAGATTATATGTTTTGTTTACTTCTAACTGCATGTAAATATTAAATCCAGCATTATTTGATTTTTGTATTTGTATGACACAACCTGTTCAGAGAGAGTGTCATTTGCTGGTCAGTTACTGTTCCTTTAAGATGACATCATAACGTAAGCTGCGTGAAAGCGAGAGAAAAAAAGAGGGGGGCCTCGTTGCGAGAAAGAAGCAGCTGCAGAGCGTGATATGGGCTTTCATATTTGACGATAGTGCTGCTGGACCTGCTAATATTAAGGCATCAAAGAGAAAGTAAAAGTGACTGTGAATTCGCTCGTTTTATTTGCTTTTCTCTATGTGGAGTTTTGTTTTGCGGTCGTCGTGTGACGCACGGGTGCGCACTGGCAGCTGACGGCACCGTGATAGCAGCGTAGCGTAGCGGCTAACGACATTCACCTGAGTGAACTGAACAGTGACCGTGCTTATGGAGTTTCTGGTGATGTTGCTCTGAACTGGACAGATCTGTTTCATCGCTGGACGTGGATTGCGGGGAATCATCACGTGGGACAGCAGTAAATCATAACTTTGAGTAGGAGGGATTTCATCATATGTTCGTTTTCATCGGGTGGACGTAAGTGACTTCCTTATTGCATATTGAGAGTTCGTTCTGAAACACTACAACCGTTAATGTGCACCAACAAACTGGGCCCCAACGTTAAAGTATGCATACTAGAGTTTTTTTTGACTGAGTGACTATTTTTGACTGTTTTGACGGACTGATTTATAAAAAAGTTTGTGAACTACACTGATACCATTTAAAGTGTTAAGATTTGGAGTTTACTTTTTATTTTTCCTTATGTTTACTATTGTGAAACGATCTGAGTTGATGTTGTTTGAGTTTAGGCCTTGCAGACGTGGTTAACTTTAGATTGTATGTGAATCTCATCTGTTAATTTGGGGTGAAAACAATTGTAAGGAAACATAAGAAATAGAACAAAAGAGATCAGTAAAGAACAACACTTAAACTTGTAAGTCTAGTTACATATTTTATTTAACAAGATTAAGGTGCTTAATTTCTGACAGAGTGGATCTTTATTTAGAGGGATATCCATTTAAATTGTTTATTTTTCTTTATTCTATTTTTGATGTTTTTTTCTTGTGGCATAGATAAAGGGCTGATACTTTTATTTTATTTGATTTCATTTTTCTCTTTAAACAATACTGTAATAAATTATTCATTTTCTTCCAACTTGAATTTGATATTATATTGTATTTTTATATATTGAATTAATTTTACAAACAAAACTTTACATTATATACAAACTGTACTGTTTAATTCATTTAAAACTAAATTTTAAGAATATCAAGGAGTAAAAATACCGGCCAATTCAACATTCAACTGCCGGGAACCCAGGTATTTCTGATTAGGATATTTAAAAAGGATTCTTAGGGTTAAGAAAAGGGTTACATTTTTTTCTATGGAACAAAATCAATGCCAAAAGTATTGAATTAAAAAGCTTGTCGAATAACACTAACCGAAAAAAAATAATGCATTGAATTAACAAGTGCTTGCATTTTAATGACATGAATTGCCAGGGTTTGTATTTGTATGCCTCGAAATTTAACATAGCTGTTTATTTAAGCTGTGAATATTTTAACTAAAAATATTTTGCACACATTTTCATACTTAAATTCCATACTTCATAATTCACCTTCCAAAATTCACTTCCAAAATATTCAGTACTGTTTAAAAATACGATATATATTATTCAAAAGGCAACTTTCAGTACATTTTATTTCAATTTCAATTCGCTTCCATAAATTCAGTGGTTCAAATTCGGCTGTAGAAATTCGACATTACATCTGGGAACTGCAGGAAAAGCAATAGAGTACCGATCCAAGATCACTGTCTGCCGTTAGACGTCCTCACCTGCAGGTGGTGCTAACGGCAGTTAACGGCTTTATCAACAAGACAAACGCAAGACAGACCAAGAGGTGAGTTTATTATCAGCAGCACACACAGTGTTTGTTGTAGTATGTAATTTTAGTGCAGTGAAAAGTCTGACTTGACAGGCATTACAGTTAACCGGAAGCCGATTGAGCTGGCTGACTGAAAATAAAAAGGTCTGCGTGTATATACCCCATTATTACAAATAGGGTAGGGTAGGCATTAGTATGGAGAAGGACTTTTAATTTGTCAGTAACCTGGGTCAAGCGCTTAGGCCTTTTTTCACGGACGGTCAAACGCACATCCAGTAGAGCGATGGTTGCGGATCGCTACTTCCAGAGTCAGAGTCAGATGCGCTAGTTTTCACTACCTCTTTGAAAACTGTGCCAACATTTACAGCGGATGTTTATTGTCTTGTGGACCGACATTCTATTGCTCCATACTCTAAACTTAATAAAGGATATAAGTTTTTCCACAGAAATTATATTTTTAATTATGAAGTGTTATTCGACAAGCTTTTTAATTCAATACTTTTGGCATTGATTTTGTTCCATATTTTTCCAGCAGTCATAGGTTTAACACTGATGGATATATTACAATTGAATTTAAAACTATTTAATAGTTACAAAACTATAATTGAGGAACCAATGATGTCTTTGATAACTGGACAGGAATATTTGAACCAATCGGTTTACAACATGATGCTGTTTTTCTAGGCTTTATGGTGATAATGGTCAGGAATGTTGGATTATTATTGCCTTTTAGCATGAGAAGAAGACAGAAACTAGCCAGACAGTAATGTGTGAACTGTGGAGCGGCTAAATAAATAAAAAAACATCTGTATTATTTAGTAAGTGTACTTTTTTTCTTTTATTCTTGCCATAATAAAATATATTTGTTGAGGAACCATGTTCTCTTGTCATTAATATTTTAATAAACTTTAATAGGTAAAACTGTCCGCGATATGAACAACAGCAAGTGATGCATCAAAGTTTGATTTAAATTTTTTTTGAATGGTTACAAAAATCTTTATAATCATTAAAATAATGTGTAAAAATAATAAAAAATAACTAGTTTAATAAACATCAATAATGTTAATGATATGACATAGTTCCTGAAACTTTCTACTTCTCTGTTCATCTGTCTGACTTTACGGTCAGTTTCATTTGAGCGCCCCCTGTCGCTTTAAAGAATATCACAACGGCTAACGCAGCGAGTATAAAAGCCTCGTCCGTTTTGCGAGGTGCGATGCGGCGCCAGGCGAAAGTATAAATCCAGCTTTAGAATAACTTGTCCTCTTAGTCATTAATCCCAACAGATGAAGCAGATTTATTTATTAAGCCTGTAACGAACTTAGATCACATCACTATGAACTATTCATAAAAGATTTGCAGAGTCTATATATATATATATATATATATATATATATATATATATATATATAAATATATATATATATATATATATATATATATATATATATATATATATATTTAAAAAAACATTCATATTGTATACTCTGTTAACACTAGGGGCGATGTGATGATGCCGACAACCTCTGTTTCTTTTTATGCTACCACTGACCTCTTACCTCAGCATGGACAATTTTTCCTGCATGGTCAGATTGCTCGGTAGCTCACCTTGTACAGTGTCAGACTTGAGAAGTACAGCTTCAGAAACCAGGTAAAGCACCGCCACCCCCACAAAAAAAACAATTTTTAAAATTCACTGTAAAAGCGTGTGGCCGCAATGCACTTTTCTCTTTTAGTTTGCTTTTGAAAAAAAAACATCACTATTGGCCCGTTTCCACAGAGTGGCACAGTATGGTACCGGTCGGTACGGGTCACCTTTATCAGGCTTGCGTTTCCACTGCTAAAGGGTACTCTTTTGGTGGGCGTGGTGTACGACAGAAAGTTTCAGTCGACGTCATTCTCACTGGAGGAAATGTCTACAGTAAAGCTGTACGGGTCGCTCACATATCATATGAGGAGCACTTCTCACAACACAGAGGTTTTATTATACACATAAACACTGCTGTATAAATGTTCATTACTGACCTCTCTATGAACATGATCTGATTATAACTGCAGATCAATGATGTGAAATAGCCTACTGTCTGTGATTATATCAAATAAATAAATAAATGCAGCATATATGAACACATACAACCCCTTACAGTCTCTGATATGATACCAGTTACAGAAACACTACACACAGCAGACATTTAGTCCTTATTTAGGTTCAGAAACAGCAGGAGATATAGCCCACAGTCAGTGCAGAGCTCTCATCTGTGTGTGTAATCTCCAGCAGCACATGTAGCCTCTGTTAGAGAGTAACTCCGTCATTCCCAGCTCAGAATAGTCCAGAAGGTGATGATAATGGTTAAACACAGCAGTTTGTTCATGTTTGCTGAAAGAATCATTTGCTCCTTTGTGTTTTCCGGCTTCTCCTTTGTTTCTGCAGGCGTCAGTCTCGCGTTTGTCTGTTTCTGAAAGGATCGGGCTTCAAAAGCACGTCAATAATCAAGCGCACGTTATTATCATCAGCTCAGGAAGTTTGTTATTTCAGATATAGACGCGAGCGCAAGCACAAGTGAGAAAGAGAAACCGCTCACTCTTCAGACGGGCTCGTAAAAAACTACGGGGAGAATCTGCTCTTCTTCTTGGCTTTGTGGCTGTTCATCAAGACGACGACAATGTTTATTTGAGCTCGGGTCGACCATGGCTCGTTATTATATGCTTATATTATTACGGTGTATTGTCTCTCGGCTGTGTATTAAACATGGCGGGTCCTTTGTTTTCATTCTGGCTTGTTGCGCGACTGAATGACGTATCTCTGTAAACCAATAGTGTTCAGCTGCGCGTCTAGCTCCGCCTTATGGTCACCCTTTGGTACCCTTTGCAAAGGGTGACCAAAAAGTGGTACGGTTCGGTTCGGTTCAATACGCTTTTAGACAGTGGAAATGGCCTTAAAAGTGTACGAACCATACCGTACCACTCAGTGGAAACGGGCCATATGTTTAGGGGAGAGGCTGGGTTGAGATTGAGGCGTTGAGATTGTCAGAAATCACACATCGCCCTCTGATGGATATTACGAGAAATGGCATGGATGACAAAAGGCACACCAGTAACGTATTTGAAACTGTCACAAATGTGCACAGCACCCTCTAGTGGTTACAAGAATCAGCACATGGCACGAATTAGAATTTGTTATTTTACCTGTTAAAGTAACCCTCGTTTGCAGCTTAGGTTAATATTGTGATAATATGGTGATAAAATCTTCAAAAGTTCATCGCAACTAGAAAATTTGATAGCATCAGAAGAGTAGTTGGTATCTACAGTGCACTGGTGTCATTACAGAACATGTTCATCTGAAAATACATTCAATTACAGAGTAAAGAAACCATGTTTACCTTGTATGTAATCTGTGCTGGTGTCAATGGGAGTGGTGCCTGTCGCAGAAATAAAGAAGCAAATAGTTCATTATCTGGAATAACTTCATGGTAAAAAAATTACACACATATCCAAACAAAATTTTAACAAACTCTTACAAAATCTCTGCTTGTTTCTAGCAGGGCTAATTTAAAAGACAATCCTGCCTGAATGTCATATACTAATATCAGCTGTCTGTTTACATTCTATTTGCAATGAGAAATTAGGTTGTATAGATTGTTAGATTATATATATTTGCATGCTTGTTTGTTGTAAAAATTCATAATATTGACAAAAAAACCCCCACTAATTTGTGGATCTCCTTACTTCCAGGTGCAGCTTTCCTGCCGTTGTGGCTGGTGTATTCTGGGAAATTTTCTTACCCCTTTGGTTTCGAGTGTGGTCCTGGAAAATCTCCCTTTCGAGGGCTATCTAGCCCTCCCCTTTACGCCCCATTCACACGGGGCGTCAGCGTCAGCGCTTCCCATCCACTTTGAATGGGTGACATCAGGCTTTGCCGAACTGCACTGTGGATCTGTCGGCGCCGCTTCAGTGTGGCGTTGCTCGCTGCAGAAGTTGGGACTTTCTCAACTTTTCAAGCGCCAACGGAAGCGTCAGCCAATCAGATCGCTGTATGCAAATACACCAGCCCAGACAGTAGCCGATTGTTGACTAATTTCATTGGCTGACGCTGCTATGACGATCGCGTCAGCCCCAACTTCAGACACGCCCTCTGTGGAGAATTGATGCTGAAGCCTCGTGTGAATGGGGCGTTAGCCCTACGCCTTCAAGCTAAAGAGAATTAGCACACTCCTACCCCTTCACGTCAACGCTCAAAGGGGAAAGGAAAGGGGTAGAATTGGAATTGGGCCTGAGTAATCTTTAGTTGTTGGTATTAAATGGATCGAACACAAAGAAATCGGGACAAAATGCTCAAAAATCAGCTCAGCTTTATTTAAATTTAGCTGAACAAGAGAAAAATAAATCAGTTTGTGGATGTTAGAATGAACCTAGACTCTTGAGATCATGCGAAGAAATAATTTGCTTAACAAATATTTGCAAAAGAGATTAACATTACACAAAAGTGGCACGCACAACGGATTAAGGCTGTAACAATACATTACTTATACACTTAATGATTGCACTTTCATTCATGTTATTGATTCATTTTTTATTACTAAATTAAATATCACATTATTTACAAACCAGTTATTTAAGAGAAGCTGGTGTTTTTTTAAAGATGATTCAGAATGTGTAAGTGAATGATTAATAAACCATTCAAATTAACATATAGTAATTCAGGCATTAAGTAATAGTTACTTTGAATGTTAGTAAATGATTTGTTAAGTCAATCCAGTTTAGTGAGGACACTTTATCCTTTATAAACTCTTTATAAATGATATATATATATATTTTAAATTATTTTTTCTGGGTTTTCACCTTTATTAGATAGGACAGTAGAGAGAATCGACAGGAAAGCAGGGGAGCAGAGAGAGGGGAAGAATCGGCATAGGACCACGAGGCAGAATCGTACTCTGGTGTCGACGCACTAACCACTTCACCCCTACACCACTGGCGCCGACTATAAACGATACATTTAAGTTTTATAAATGCTTTATAAATTCTGCTCACACCTTTGATCATCTACAATGCAATAAAAATACATTTTGTCTCGTTTTGAGTCCAAATATCTACAACATTTAAATTAAGAAGTTGATGAAATTTTAGATTTTGGAGACAAGCAAAACACATTGTCTTGTTTTAAGAAATAATATACCAAAATGAAATGAGTTTTTCCTTTAAAAAAAAGCGAAATAGTTTGCTAATGGCGTAAGGAAAATAACCGTACTTTTTTAAAAAGTATTTTTTAAATTATTTTTATTATTTTGTTTTAAGGAATTTGCTGTTTTTTTTTTACCTAAGTATTAATTTTAAATTATTTTTAATGCTTTGTTTTTAGGAATTTGCTGTATTTTATTTCCTAAGTATTATTTTAAAATTATTTTTATAATTTTGTTTTAAGG
>CAIGQQ010012042.1:759297-777824 GCA_903798035.1 Danio albolineatus | reverse complement strand
TGTTTGACTGCTAATTTTTGTGGTCTATTTATTTTCTTTAACTTTTTCGTTTTTTTGTCAATTTGTTTGTTATTAGCATCTTCAGTATTAAATCTGCCGCCGACGGAGTTAGATGTATGCTCTCTCGCTCTGCTAACGTGAGCCTGAGTGGGAAA
Organism: Danio albolineatus; assembly: GCA_903798035.1. Classification (NCBI taxonomy): domain Eukaryota; kingdom Metazoa; phylum Chordata; class Actinopteri; order Cypriniformes; family Danionidae; genus Danio; species Danio albolineatus. The sequence continues at coordinate 777,669 of CAIGQQ010012042.1, read as the reverse complement.
ATAAGAGAGGCACGTGTTTCAGCATATTAATTGTGCTCTGTGCTTTTGCAGAATAAACCAAACTTGAGACCTCCAATATCACTGTCGTCCTATTGAAAACCACACAACCAGAGTAAAACTGCTACACATCAGCACTCATCTGTTTGTTTTTGAGATATGAGATCAGGGTAAAAACCTGGAGTTCTTAGAACATCTTTTATAAGTCGCCTGCAGTGGAGCTTCGTTTAGTTTTGCCTATTCAAGAGTTCACACTTGATGATTGACTATAAAGCTTGTTTGGCATGCTGTCCTGGTAGAGAGCCCTGAGCTCATAAGATCCTCGAGCCTGGGACTCCCTCCCGTTTGCAAGGCGAAGAGTTTGAGCTCAGGTAGATCTGGAGAACTCCCCTGCTGTAGTAGCTGATGAACAGATAGTGATTGCTGTTAAGAGATAACTACTTACTAGGAGCATGTCTATGGATTATTTGGATTAGTTAATTAACTTAAGTTGCATGTCTTTGAACGGTGGGAGGAAACCGGGGAACCCGGGGGAAACCCACGTGAGCACGGGGAGAACGTGTAAAATCCACACAGAAACGCCAGTTGGCTTGGTATGGACTTGAACCAGTGATGTTCTTGCTGTGAGGCAACAGTGCTAACCACTGGGCCACCGTGCCACCCATCTAGGAAAGGTGGAGGAGTAGGGGTGGAAGGGGGGGTTCTTCAATACGAAGATGGCTGTGATATGGACCTTAGGGTCTTTATAACGGCTTAGGAACCGTCTGATTGGTGAATCATGAATTGAATAATGCAGGACCGGCTGTGATCAATCATAAGCACGTGATCCTCTCCAAATTAGAAATGTTCTAGCATGTAATGAATATGCTAGATAATATAATAGTTTTTTTTAACAAATAGCCCAGGCTACTAAACATTAAAACCAATAATGTATTTATTGTAACAGCGAGACGCTGACAACAGGGAGTGTGGATCCAAATGCAGGTTTATTAGAGAGGTCAGGTAAGCAATGGACAACACAGGGGCAAACAGATGTATACAGGCAGAGGATCAGAAGGCAGGCAGCAGACAGGGATGAACAGACAAGCAAGGCGAGGGTCAAAACACTGTAAAACAAGACAAAGCAAATGCGTTGTAATGTCACAAAATGTAAACAAGACTAAGACCCAATCCCAATATTATTTTTGTACCCCTTCCCCTTGGCCCTTACAACTGAGGGTTAAGGGGAAGGGCTTCAAAACTTCCCCCTAAGAATTGGGCCAGCACTTCAACACCTGCACACGTCATCATATGTCATCGCCATCTCTTGCTTCACATGAGATCAGACGATCACGACTGCTGGAGTTACTCCAGTCGTGTTATTGTTTGGTGTTTATCTTCAGGAAATCACTGAAGGCGTATATTATGTTATCATAATCATTTAATGTGGCGATAAGATCGTAACTGTACTGTGTGTTTACACAGTGGCCATATTTATCTATGTAAACACACGAAACAACATTAACATCATAGCAGACACTGTAAAAGCTCATTCCCAGACACTAGACATTACTGACAGGGTATTCCAGTGTCATCCAGTGTCAGAATGTTGTGGGACGGCTGTACAGGAGTTATGATTATGGATTATAGATCGCCAAATTTAGCGGGGGTTTTTTTTTTAAAGCTTGACAGTAAAACACAATCGTGGTTATAAATATATTAAAACATGTGTTTGTTTGTGGTAAAAATTCGTAATAATGACAAAAAATACTGATTTGTGGATCTCCTTACTTCCAGGTTCAGCTATCCTGCCGCTGTGCCTGGTGCATTCTGGGAAATGTTCTTACCCGTCCATTTTAAATGTGTATACCCCTTGCCCTTAGCCCTACGCCTTCAAACTAAAGAGAATTGGGACACCACTACACCTTGACGTGGACGCACAAAACGAGGGGTAGGGGTAAGGCTAAGGGGTAAAATTGGGATTGGGCCTAAGTAACTAAAGTGCGTGTCTGTGCTGCTTAAATAGTTTGTGTAAGCATTCTTTGACAATCCTCTGGCTGTGTATCAGAAAGAGCTTTATTGCCAGGTATGTTCACACATACGAGGAATTTGTTTTCGTGACAGAGCTTCTACAGTGCGACAGAATTACAGAAACAGGACAAAAAACAGATAATAAATATATTTAAAAATAGAAGTAAGTGTTAAATGCAGATATACAAATGGACAAGTGTATGTACAGGTGTATTACTATATACAGCGTTATATGTGCAGCTGTTATGTGGAAATTGGCATGTAAAGTATGTTGTTAAATAAGTGTATGTGTGTGTGTAAGAGTGTACAGCAGTAGTGATGTTGGTTCCATGATTATTATCATCAAGTGTTCATGAGATGGATCGCCTGAGGGAAGAAACCGTTTCTGTGTGGGGCTGTTCTGGTGCGCAGTGCTCTGTAGCGTCGACCAGAAGGTAACAGTTCACAGAGGCAGTGTGCTGGGTGTGAGGGGTCCAGAGTGATTCTGGCAGCCCTTCTGCTCGCTCTGGATAAGTACAGTTCTTGGAGAGTATGGAGGGTTGTACCAATGATTCGCTCAGCAGTCCCAACTATTCGACGTAGTCTTCGAAGGTCAGATTTGGTAGCTGAGCTAAACCAGACAGTTATTGAAGTGCAGATGACTGATTCAATGATGGAGGTGTAGAACTGTTTCAGAAGCTCCTTTGGGAGGTTTAACTTCCTCAGCTGACGAAGAAAGTACAGCCTTTGTTGAGCTTTTTTAAAAACAATGTAAAAATCATTTCAGGATTAAATGTTGGAACATTCGAGAGGAATAGAACATAGGCAGAGTAACTGTGAATAAAACACAGCCAGGAACTATGCTTCTAACTACAGCTCTAAAGGTGTAGTTGCAAGTGTACAGGTTTGCAAAGCAGTTTCCCAATGTTCAATGGAACGATGGATTTGGGAAACACCAAATCAACTAATTGTGTTTGTAACGATAGAACTGTGTTTGAAAACGCACACCTGGTCAATCAGGGCATCTCATGTTTATGTATGAACGATCAGTAACACTTTAGTTTAAATAACAATTCCCACCATTTCATTAAGCTGAGTTCAATTCATCTTTAATTCTCTAGTGTTTTTACAATGTAGATTGTGTCAAAGCAGATCAACACAGAACTTCTAGTAAACTTAAACTGTGTAAGTCCAGTTTTCAGAGTTGAAGTTCACTTTAGTTCAGTTCAGTGTGGTTTAATTTTCACAGCTGAAAGTCCAAACATTGAAGAGCAAATCCATTGATGCGCAGCTCCACAAGTTTACTACTTGCTTATTACCTGCCTTTTATTAAGATATTAACTGCTTATTAGCACTTATAAAGTATGATTTTAATCAACATCCCTAATCCTACCCAATACCTAAACCCAACTACTACCTTACTAAATATTAATAAGCAGCTAATTAGTAGTTTATTGAGCTAAAAGTCTTAGTTAATGGCGTGGAATTGAACATTAAATAAAGTGTGACAGAAAAATCATAAATAAGTAAGTTTTCATCATTGTCCAGGTTTTGTGGATCCAGGTTATGGTATTCCTAGACACTGACCTGTAAATAAAGCACAGTGACACTCTCATAGTCACATCGTAACCCAATGATTACTGTTTAAGAGCTGGTTTGTCTAAATAATAATAATAATAATAATGTACCTTTGTCTTCATCTCGTTTCACCTCTGGCTGGGGAGGCTTAATCCAGGACAGTTTGAGTTTAGTGAATCCTCTTACTTCCAGACTAGACTGAAGCTAAAAATTGAACATATTTTAGCGTACTCTTTAAATATATGCCCTCAAAACTTTACCGTTAGAGAAATTAGACCACAGTCTGATTTTAATAGTCTGAGATAGAGATGCATGATGTAACGGTTTGCTGTTATGTTGTATATTATGTATATAAGTTGTTTATGGTTTTTTTGGTTAAGAAAATAAGTTACGTTATTATTTGTGAATTTGTTTTGTTATTTGGTTTGGGACTTTTATTTTGAAACCTCGGCGGTTGTATTTAAGGCTGACTGCAAGTAAGGTTCTCACTTCCTGTAAAGCTGGATTTATACTTTCACCTGGCGCCGCATCGAATGCCTCCGCTGAGGGCGCGCGCACCTCGCGAAACGGACAAGGCTTTTATACTCGCCGCGTTCGCCGTTGTGATATTCTTTAAAGCGACAGGGGGCGCTCAAAAGAAACTGACCGTAAAGTCAGACAGATAAACAGAGAAGAAGAAAGTTTCAGGAACTACGTCATATCATTAACATTATTGATGTTTATTAAACTAGTTATTTTTATAAATTATTTTAATGATTATAAAGATTTTTGTAATCATTCAACATTTTTTTTATCAAACTTTGATGCATCACTTGCTTTTGTTCATATCTTGGACAGTTTTACCTACTAAAGTGTATGAAAATATTAATGACGAGAACATGGGCTCCTCAACAAATGTATATTTTTTTATTGTGGCAAGAATAAAAGCAAAAAGTACACTTACTAAACAATACAGATGTTTTGTTTATTTATTTAGCCGCTCCACAATTCACACATTACTGTCTGGCTAGTTTCTGTCTTCTTCTCATGCTAAAAGGCAATAATAATCCAAAATTCCTGACCATCATCACCATAAAGCCTAGAAAAACAGCATCATGTTGTACACCGACAGGTTCAAATATTCCTGTCCAGTTATCAAAGACATCATTAGTTCCTCAATTATAGTTTTGTAACTATTAAATTGTTTTAAATTCAACTGTAATATATACATCAGTGTTAAACCTATGACTGCTGGAAAAACATATTCTGTAATTGTGTAGCTGTGTCTCCATTGGCCTCTTTTGGCTTTAATAAACTCATCCCTCAGGTTTTTCCAAACCTTTTAACAAAAACTTTCCTCCTTTCTCACTGCTGTTGCAATTTCTAGCCAAGAATTATTGATCATCTGGTTATCTCTGTGATCACTGATCATAAAGATATCTTTACATTCGTAACTGTTTCAGACAAAATCTCTTCAAAGTGATTCATATCCAACTCAAATCAGACGCGGCGCCGCGCGCACTGTTCGCTCGAGTCTCAAAAAATCCCCTGCACTCCGCCAGCTGAAATCATGTCGTGCGCACCCAAAGCGAACATCTGGAAACTCTGCGATGACGTCATATTTGCCGCGCGCACTCAAGTGAACTAGCGGACACGTCGAGTATAAACTAGACTTAAGCAAGCGATCGGCAAACCATGAACTGTTTGCATGTGCCCGTCAGTGGACGTATCGACTGCAAAGGACTTGAACAAGAAACTTAAGGAGCATTCAAGACAATTTCTTTCATATAGCATGCAGCCAACGAGTTTTCACTGTAATGTCCCTCAAGCATACGCTGGCACAAGGGGTTTCCGTGATACAGGTGGATTTGGGGAAAAAGCCATCAAATAGCGTTGTTGCGTTGCGTAGCCTAGCTCACTCGTACAGTGAAAACTCGAACTGTTCAACAACACGAGTGGGGTGGGCTACGCTATGCAACGCAACGCAACAACATGTTTAGGTATTTAAGAGTTGTTTAAGAAGTTTTGTAAAGGTTTCTAAAATATATATATATTTATTTAAAGTGCATTTGCAAGGTGAGTGAGAAGCATTTGTTTGCTCACAGATCATTTAAAGCAGGCATGTCCAAAGTCCGGCCCGCGGGCCAACCACGGCCCGCAGTCAGATTTCATACGGCCCGCAGATTCCATCTCATAATGTGTTATTTATGGCTCGCTAGCTCTGTTAGAATAAATAAACCAAAGGAGAGTAACCGCGTTAGAGACAACAAGTAAACCAAGGCCCGCCCCAAGACTGACAAAAATCGGAAAAATTTCGCGCGAGCGGAGAGAACTGATCACAGATGATGATGACAACTGAGACAGATGATGATGTGTGCGCGCGAGGCCCGTTTCCTCGCGGTGGGTCAGTTCAGTGCGCGTGCGAGCTGTAGTTTCCTCGCGCTTAGGCCTGTAATCTTAGTTCCTTGCGCTTAGGCGCGATTCATTTTCTCCTCGCGCGTAAACATCACCGCTGCGCTCGATTAATTTTGGCATTGATTTGCCGCCCTACACTTGTCCCTAACAGAGCCCTGCACCGCGCACTTCCCAGCTTTGAAAGAGGTCATGGACAGTTTCCCACAGGACAATATTGGTGTGCAAATAAAGAGTTATGTAACAGTAAAGCCTAAAGCAAACTAATGCAATGCACTAAAGCAAACACAATTCATTAAACTCTTAAATAACTGTAGATATAACTCATAGTTTATTATGTTTACATAAGTGATTATTTCTTGTGGTGGCAAGTGATTTTCCCAGTTGTGGGAATTCTAAGGTATAATCTTCCTGTAGTTGTTATGCAAACTTTGCCTTCCTGAAAGATCTTGTAGAAGACGAGAGGAAAATTTACTTGTTTTAAACTTTAATGATAACAGACCACTTTGCATTACTTATAACCCCTGTTTAAAATGTTTACGAGGCAAAGATAGATATCAAACTCATAGAAATGTAAGGTATTCTATACAGTTTGTTCAATTTGATCTGACTCTCCAGATATGAAAGAAAGGCATAATTGTGTGTTTAGAGTTGTTCATGCATGAGTGGCTTATATTTGGTTATATTGCCATTTGAAAAATAAAGATAATTGTGACAATGAAAATACTTTTATAACAGTGTGTATTTTCATGTAACTTTTGTGGTGAAAAAAAATGTCAGAAGGAACTATTGGCCCCCGGGCATCTTTACTTTATCAAATTTGGCCCTCTTTGCAAAAAGTTTGGACACCCCTGATTTAAAGATTGTAGCTGATATTTATTGAACTATTTATTGGATGTTCTAGAGTTAAAATTAAAGTTGTTTTGTAAATGCTGTTGGTTAATTGATATACATTTTAAAGGGATTGTGGTTATTATATTGAGCATTTAAAACCTGATACTGATCACATGATACTGATTAATTTAACCTAATGTTTTTACAAATTCAAGTAGACTGAATATAATTAGGTTGTCCAAAAAACAACTCAATAATTGTGTTGATTCAGCAGAAACATGCAGAAATCATCAAATTTTTAGGTGTACTACATTATAAACTCAGCAAATATATTGTCACATTTTCATATCGATAACTATTTTAAACATAAGAATCATTTAAATGTTAGTTGAAACTATCTGTGAAAAGCATCAGATTTAAATATGCATGCAGTAATAACTAGACATGTACATTTACTGACTGAACCACGAGTGGCGCATCGTCAATATCTCTATTTCAGAATTTCAGACATGTGGATTGGCGTTTTGTGACTCGTGACTAGCCACATGCTAATAACTGTGAGGATGAAAATGATCATATGCATTTGTTTATATGACAAAACATGTCTTTTTCACCAAAGAAGGCTTACACAGATTCCAAAGGCAGATACTGATAAGATCAGGGCCTGGCGTTTGGACTTTGGGGGTTTTACGATGTGGTCGCTTGTCGATTGGTCAGCTTGAATGTCTCAGTATTTGGTCACATGGTCAAGAAAGATACAAAATAGATTGTAAACTCTGCTCTGTTTTTTTTTCTAGACCATGTGACCAAAGCTCAAATACTGAGACATTCAAACTGACCAATCGACATGTGACCATATCGTAAAACCCCCAAAGTCCACACGCCAGACTCTGATCTTATCATCTGCCTTTGGAATTTGTGTGATCCTTCTTTGGTGAAAAAGACATGTTTTGCCATAAAAACAAATGCATATGATCATTTTCATCCCTACATAACAATTCAGTAAGTGCTGTAATATACTACATCCATATGAAGTATGTTAGCGGAACTTGTGTTAGCATAACGTTACATGCTCATCTAGTTCAAGAGAATAGAAAAGGTTTGGCAACACTTGAATACAGTGTTGAATACATTTTGATTCACTTTTATTTTAAGTGAACTGTCTCATTAATATTTAACAGAGAGACTATATTCATGAATGCTAAATCATACTCTTTTCTAACCTGAGAGAGGAGTTTGTCACTTTCTGCAACAGCGAGATCAGAACTGGAGGCTAATTTCATCTTCACAGAGTTTTTCCTCACTGAAAAACACATTAGCACAGAGGAAGTGAGAGAGATGAATGATTAAATATTATGTTATTTAAATATTTGGCAATTTATTGAAAGGATATATTCATTAAAACCATACTTTAGCCACCAAACATAAAAAAATAATAAAAACTCAACAACTGTAGCACATATTTTCCCAGTTTTGTGCATCTGCAATTGTAGCCTATAATGAACAACTAATGGGTTATTGAGTTACCCCACAACGTCTGATAGACTTCAACTTCACACAGAGTAAGAATCCTCCTGAATCCAGGAAGAACCACGCTCACGTAACGTCCCTCCATAGCAGGGCACGAGTATCTGTAAGAAGCACCCAGTGGCATACTAGGAATCACTGCGCATCTAGAGAGAAAACAATTACAGGTTGGATCAAATCTGGGAATTTGAAAAACTGTACTATGCATATACTAAACATACGATGCATACAACCTATGGACTATTCAAGTACTTGTATATAAGACAGAATAATATTGTGCAAGATATTGTGCAGAGGTATTTAAGGTTGAAGAAAACAAGTAGTGCAACATAATTTGTGGTACTTTCACAGGTAAACATTGTCCCCCTTCTGATGGGGAACTTCAACGTTGCGGCCCGTGAAGAGAAAGAAAACGGGCCACCCCTTTTGTTCCCAACAGAGGCTTATTTTGAAAACCTAGCCCTATATCCATTGTTTGGAGATAGTGAACTATGTAGCCAGAAGTGTGCATGGCTGCATTTCATTTTTAAAACGAACACTACGGGCGTTATGATCGCTGTTCCTTTCTGCGCTTACCAGCTGTTACCAGTTTGTTAGTGATGAGTCGTTCTTGAACGATTCGTTCATTTTGAACGAATCTGTAATATGACTCGGGAGCGACGAGTCCTCTCAGGGAGTGATTCGTTCAGCTCTTTACATTAGCATACACATAAAACACAAATGCTTTGGAATCCAAATCCTCTAAAGGATTGTTAGTCTGCATTATTTAGGGCAACCGGAGCCGGGAACACTTCCCAAAACACATTATAATTTGAATGGCATCTCTGCTCATGTTAGTCTGTTTTTTTATTATTCCTGAGGTTTCCATAATCCTGGACCATGCCGTATCATGAGCAGCTGCTGTGGTGGTTATGGAGGAATGGAGAGCATGAGACAGTTTCCTGTAAGACGATCCCTGTGACAGACGAGTCCTCGCATTGTTCCCAAAGGGCCAGCCTGTTGACCAGCCGGTGACCCGCCTGTGGTCTCTCCATGATGGATGTCCAGCGTTCTCCAGCCCCAGCGCCATAGACTGCAGCTCTGCACAAGACGTCTGGCCATAGGAGAAATGGTCGTGCCCAACTGAGCCTGGTTTCTCTCGAGGTTTTTTAATTCTTCACTTTCGCCAATTGGTGAAGTTTTTTCCTCGCCGCTGTCGCCTCAGGCTTGCATGGTTCGGGACTTGTAGGGCTGCGCATCGATGGATTACTATTCAGTGTTTGGACTCTCAGCAGTGACTATTAAACCACGCTGAAATGAACTAAACTGAACTTCAACACTGAACTGGACTGACACTGTTTCAATTTTTTATAATGCATGTGAAGCTGCTTTGACACAATCTACATTGTAAAAGCGCTATACAAATAAAGATGAATTGAATTGAATTGAATCCGCGCATGCGCAGGTTGTGTGTAGTGAGGGAGAAGATTAGTTCACTTTTCGAGTCCTCTATCGGGTTTGAGTCATTCGTTCATCACGTGAAAGACTAAACCCTAGCCAATCGTATGCATTAAGAGCTGGAAAGAGATTTGATCTGTTCACCTCTCGAGTCCTCGGTCCGAGTCGTTCAACACGTGAAAGACACAGAAGCCAATCGTATGTATAAGGAGCCGGAAAGAGATTTGATCCGTTCACCTCCCGAGTCCTCGGTCCGAGTCGTTCAACACGTGAAAGACACAGAAGCCAATTGTATGCATTAAGAGCCGGAAAGAGATTTGATCCGTTCACCACCACAGTCATGTCTCTTTACATTTTGTCACGTGATGAACGAACCAGAAGACTGGAAAGGTGAACTAGTCATGGCTCCTTTCGGCTCAGACTGTGTACATTGGTTGAGATTATATGGACTGTCCGTGTGACGTGAACGAACCACTGAAATTTGAAGACATGAAGAGGTGAGCTGAGCAAAGAGGCAAAAATATCTTCATAGACAAAAGAGCAGGCAAACAGTGAATGATTATTTTCTCTTATAGCATTCTATTTATGACTTGTTTGTAGTGTGATCAACATTTGGGCTAGTTGTACATGTGTTTGGAAGCAATTCGTAACAGTTTAATAATATATTGGCAAATTGAACGAAATGACTCGAAAAAAGATTCGTTCATCTCGATGAACGAGACTTAAAGATCCGAGTCAGTAAAATGATCCGGACTTCCCATCACTACAGTTTGTCTGGTTGCTCGCCATGTATGTCGGCAGACTTGACATGCTGAGACGAGTTGACCACAGTGACGGGGTTTGAGTCCAGTGAAGAATTATTCCAGAGAGTGGGTAAGACCAAAACAGAAGCCAAAAAATAAAATAAACAAGTAAATAACGGTGAAAATGCCGTAAACTCTGAAAACGTGGTAAAACTAAGGCAAGGGCTTTTCTTTTTCTGGATTGCTCTTTAAAACGGCAGGTTTGGGTTTAGGGAAGACCGTAGGTCGGTCAGTCTGTGCTTTTGACAACACTATCAGTTGGTTTTAGGGAGGGAGGAAGGTGGGTCAGTCAGTCAGTCAGTCATTTAATCAGAGAACAGCGGCTTCTGGTGGATTTGCGTGAGAACCGCCGGTGCGAATTGCACTGGCAAGAGAAATTTAAGATCTAAAAATAGTGTACACAGCAGTCTCTGGTAGATTTGCGAAAACTGCAAAAACAACAACAACAACAAAAACCCTCCTGGGGTGTATTTGTCTGTCTTTAGAAATGTATATGGCGGTACGTTTTTAGAAGGAGCCTGGGTTGGTTGTTCCTCAAGAACGCGATGAGCACTCGGGCAGATCTGAGGATTGCATTTGGAGCTAATCCATTGCCTCTGGGCCCGCAGACCCACCACTTCTCCACTGCGGATAGGGCATCCAAGCTTCGTGGGGTTGTGGTGGTTCATCCCCTGGGATGCCCGTGCTTATTCTCAATGACACAGGAGATCAGACTCCTCTCCGGGATGCCAAGCATGCTCACTGTTTTGGAGTCAGACATGATGGCTTTGCTTTCGAGGGCTGCTTTGGCAGTGGGTCTGAAGATGTCATCCGACTAAAGGGGTGCGACGTGGGGACTGATATGAGAGGTAAATCCATAATATTGTTCTGTCTTATGAAATAGTACTTGTATAGTTTGACTTATAAAACAGTACTCTCTAGAGTTGTCTTTTTTTAGCATTGTTCAAAATATCTTCATTTGTGTTCAACTGAAGAAAACACTCATAAAGGTTTGAAACCACTTTAGGCAGAGTAAACACTTCATTTTTGGGTGAATAACAAAAATAAGCAATCAATCTTAAATAATAGGCATCTTAAAAAGTGGCACATTTTCCTTTGAGAAGCATCTGTAAACACTGTATTTTCTCACATGGGATTGTTTCTGCCGTTGTTTTCCAGCGAGTTTCCGATGTGAATCTCAGCTCCGTTAATTCTCTCGGCACAGCAGTCGGCTCTGTTTGTGATGGTTACAAAGCTCACCAAGTAAGAGTCCAGCAGATCCAGAGTCCACCACGGGTTTGTTTCTTCGTTTGTATGGGTGCAATATGAAGCCTGGCCTGGTGCGATTTTTATTCCGTCGTTACCTCTTTGGGCATACCAGAATCCATATGTAGAAGATTGATCAGTAATTCCACTTAACTGAACATTATCTGGAAGACAAAGAAGCTGCAGCTCAGGACACATTATAAGCACATGTAACAGAGTTAAAAAGATAATATAATTCATCAGATTGAATAACATGAAATTAGTCTTTATAAATAAAATGGTGTTGGAGTGCCCCCTTGTGGTCTATAAATTGCAGGGAATTTTGGGTATATTGTCTCTTTGCGCTTACTGTAGCTTCGCAGAGATCAGTGTGAATTGTACAGGTGAGCGCAGCTCGTCTCTCTCTCCCGTAAATGGATCAAAAGGGATAATATAAGCAATTTTGCATCATTTCGGTGATCGAAATAGATGTGTATGTTGTGTGCATAATGCACTAATTATGTTCAATGGTATGATTTTGGTTCTGGTGGTTCTGATGTTTGTTTTGGAGCGATTGATATGATTTGTTTTGCTAACTGGAAGGCTGTATTGCTAATGCATTTCAGTGTTGTGTACAGCAGTGTTTCTCAACTGGTTTGGCCACGGGACCCACATTTTTACATGGTCATCAAGCCGCGACCCAAATTTTTAGGAACTGTAATATAATTTTTGCAATTGTAATTAATTTGTATAAATTTGTAAACATATACAAGTAGTGACAGAAAAATCATAAGAAAATCATCAAGTCTTACAAATAAACAATATTCTATTGCTGTCATTTAACAAAATGTGTCAAATTATAGAAATATTACTAAAAACGAAAAATACTGTCAACAGTGTTTAAGGTGAGGAAAGGGTCAGTTACCATGAACAAAACTAATAAATAACAGTGTTAATAAAACATGGACACTGATCCTGTTGAACAAAACAAACCAGCAAATTGTAAAATGATTAAAATATTCATAACCATTTTTATATCTAATATGACAGTAATTATGAGGATGTGCTTTAATCCTGATTAGAGTTTCAAAGTCAGGGGTGATGGTAGACAGTGCTACCCGAAGATCGTGCTCTATGTCCAACCTGTTCCTTTGCTTTGACTTAAGCTGCACCAAGGAAGAGAAGCCACTTTCATACAAATGCATAGTGCTGAATGGTAGGATGGTTTTGATCACACTCCCAGTTCAAGAAAACTGGGAGAGGCTTACTTCACTGATTTTTTTTTTCAGCGTCTCATCCATCAACTGATTCTCTTCGTTGACGCTTTTCACGTTGATTCCAAAGGGATCGGTTGTCGCGCGCGCATTTCAAAATAAAAGTCCGGTATAAGCAAATGTAAGTTTTATTGGTTTTTTTTGTTTGGTTTTTTTACCACACACTCCGCGACCCACTGAAAATGTTCCTACGACCCACTTTTGGGTCGCGACCCACCAGTTGAGAAACACTGGTGTACAGTATCTCAACGAGAGAGTTTTTGTGTTTTTCCCTTTTAGAGAGAGAGCTGAATGTTAAATCCTACACTTTCCTGCATCATATATTTTTGTTCTATCTCAAGTTTGTTGTTTATCAATTTATTTGTGTTATGTATTTGAGTTTAAGAAAATGCTTACTGTAGCTTCGCAGAGATCGGTGTGAATGTTACACAGAGAGAGCTGATTGTTAATCCTACACTTTCCTGCATCGTATATTTTTGTTATCTCAGACGGAGAAAATAAATCCAATTTGAGTACAGTGGTGGATGGCCTCTTTCAATGAGTTCTAGATCTGAGTGAATTTGGACGGGTGTGTTGCTGATGGGACACCCGTTACACACATCTGGATAACATTTTGTGCTTGTACAGTCCATGTCTTGTTTTAGTTTTTGTTTAGCTTCCGGCAATACAACATTTGGATCCTCTACCTCTTTTTTTTCTTTGAACTCCATGCTAGACCATGATAGAAATACAAACTACAGGTGCTCAAAATATTGACTTATTTCAGCCAAACTAAAACAAATGACTGTGTCTAGAAGGGGGAAAAAGAAATACTGTGAAAATGCCTTTACTCTGTTAAACATCATTTGAGAAATATTTGAAAGGAGAGCAAATAATTTTGTCTTCAGCTGTTTACATGTATGCAAGTGTGTATATATGTGCACACAATTTCAGTGTCTTTAAATGTCAGAAGCACCTGTGGAATAGACCGTCAGTTCACACAGAGTCAGATTCTTGGAGTCTCCAGGAATGAACACATTTATGTAACGGCCTTGCAGTCCACCACACGAATACGAGACAGACTGACCAGCTGAAAGACCAGAAATCTCCGCACATCTAGAGAGAGAATATAAAACAGTAAGAAGTTAACATGAACTTCTGCAATATCACATCATGGGCACATCATGATCTAAGGCTAGATTTACACTGCATAGATCCAGTGACCAAGTTTATATTGCTTTATTTAATGTCTTGCACATGACATGGAGTCCAACCCATTGTGTTTTCTTAATGTCTACACCTACATCAACTCTAAACCCAACCTACTTGTGGCTTGAGTCCCTCGCGCTTGGTGGTTTCTGGGCTGCGGCAATACCTACTTGGAAAGGTGCCACAGTAAATGGGGTCTAACGATGCCCCTGCAGGTGCCGCTCGTTGGAATGTGGACATAAACAGCGTTTGGTGTGCTTGTGAAGGGGAATTGTTTCTGAGCGATTGCCTTGGCATGGAGCTCGGTCAAGCCTCATTGACCATCTCATTTGGCCCTGACTCTTCTTTTTGTTTTATTTACATTATTTATGTTATCGTTATGTTAAAATAAATGCTATTTTGCCTGTTATGGTTGTGTCTGGTCCTCCTTTTTGAAGCTTATGCATAAGCTGTAACATATGCATAAAATCTCATTCTCATTCATGACGTGTATAAAGGTCTCATGACAGTCTTATGAACACCGCTTCAAGTGTTACTGATTTGGTTTCATGCAAATGTAATTTGTCTTGTCACTGAGAGATGATGTTGCCATTGTTCCCTTGTAGATCGGGAACTTCAATGTTGTGTCTACTGACACATTTGAAATCGCTAGATGACCGATCACTCTGAAGAGTAAGAAATGGGCCTAACATTAAGGGATAACATCTGCCAACCTGTTATCCTGAAAGCAGAGTTTGCTGTGGTTTCCTCTCCCTAGATGGTGGACACAAGTACTGCGCCACCACTGCTGTTCCCTGAATGTCGGTTAACACTCAAGCAGGCCTGAGGGTTACAGTGGGGGCTTATTCGTTGTTTCCAGGCCCATGGACCCCTCACGAAGCCACAGTGCGCTCTGTCCAAGCTTCGAGCATTTGCCATCCTCTGGGATGGCTAAGCTCATGCTCGATGACACCGTGAACTAGATGTCCATCGCGACATTGGAGGGTGGGCTATCATGTGCTGATGACGGTTCATACTCGCTTTCTTCCCTCCGGGGTAGTGAGGTTTCAGACCTTGAATTGGACGTGATAGCTGTGCTTTTCTGGCCTGGAGTGCTAGAGGTGACTTCACAACCGGTCTCACCACTGGACCATCTAGATGGTTGCTATGAGGGGGCTAACAAGTAGGCTAGACCCTCTAATCCCCCCATCCACTTCGCCACATGGCAACCGACTATGTTCTTATGACCACCAAGTCAGCTGCTGGTGCCCTGGCAAGGACGATGGCCACACTAGTGGTCCAGCAATGCCACCTCTGAATCTGGCCGATATGTACAACGTTGACAATTCTTAACGTGCTCATTTCTCAGGCTGGCCTGTTTTACAACATTGTTGGGGATGCCCTGGACCCATCCACTTTGTTGGCTCATTGTTGAGGGCGTCCACCTGTGGCTTCGAGACCTGCTCTGTGTTCACAGCCCGTTCCCTCTCTCCGGGTGTGAAAGCCTGAGCACTGCCAGTTTGGGACGCGCCACATTCCAGCTCACAGTGCCAGTGCACTTCACCACAGGCTACAAGAGTGCCAGAGGAAGGGCTTCTTCAGTCCTTCTCCAGTCCTTTCACTGCTGTTGAACCCTAGAGAGTTCCTCTAAGGCCCCCAGTGGCCGACTGGAAGAGCTTGGCCAATTAAGTTGTCGGTATGCCAACTTGGTCCACCTATATGCTGGGGATTGTGCCAGCTATGCGTGATCCCGGTAATGATCCCATATTCGTCACTCTGCCATGGAGCATTCCCCCTTCTCAGGTCAACCTGTGTCTTCCCTACCCGCTAACCAGCTTTTCATATGTAGTGCTCCCCCTGGGTAGGGCTAGCTCATATGTGTTTATTGTCGCCCGATCTCCCCATTTAGTAGCAGGTGACCTTCTCTGCATCTTTCCCCTTTGGGACTGGCATGCTTTTCCATACTGTCTTATTCTAAAATCCCAAGTCTACTGTTAGCTAGGTAAAAGGTAAAGTACGACCCCCTAAATTCTACTCTAAATATTCATATATGCACCCTTGGTGATGCTTGTGAGTTCAAGCTATGCTTGTAAAACTTCTCACCCAATGTGTGACGGGTCAAGCTGCTGTGGTGCTACAGTTATACATTCCCAGTGTATCAGTAGACACAATGTTAAAGTTTCCGATCTGAAGGGCAATGTCCTGCTTAAGTCCGTAACCCACGTTCCCCAGAGGGAATAGAAAAGTTGTGTCTCCATCGTCACAGCAGCTGGGTCTCCAATTGATAGCCGAGCAGGCATGTACTGGCCATCGGGACAACCGGGAGATTCCCGATGGGCCGCGTCCTTAGTGGGCCGGTGTGCATGTTGTTTTTAAATGATTTCTAGTTGTAATTCTATCCTAAAAATTGTTGTGTAGTCTGATCTCAGGCTTTTGTGTCTAATTGGCTGCAGGAAGCTGGCAGCAATTGCGAGACTGACTGTGCTTTTTAAGTTTACGATCAGCACACTTGACGATTGGCTGAGCGTTGACCAAACAGAATCAAGTTGGGGTTTAAGGGCGGTTGCTGAGGTGCTGAGGCGACACAGAGCTGGTGTTACACCATATTCTGTGACCGTCGAAATCTGTGACCCTTGAGAGCGCGGCTGCGTAATCTACGCAAACTGCGTACAGTCGGCCTTTTAAACCAGCGACGGTAAAGTCTGTGGAAAACATTTGTTTAGAATAGCGGTTTATGCGTATTCAGTGCAGAAATGCTTACTTGCTCGCCCAGAACACACGTGTTGTTCACATGTGCATCAAATATCCTTTTTAAAACATTAATTTCTCACTGTTTAGCCATTTATGTATTATATTAATATTATTATATTAATAAATATTAATACTATATCTGTCACGTATTGGCCAACATCAAATGAAGATTAGTCTTTTATTCAATCTTTCTAATATTTGTAATATTTATTTTATAAATTATACTTCTATCTCTCTCTCTCTCTCTCTCTCTCTCTCTCTATATATATATATATATATATATTAGGGCTGTCAAAATTAGCACGTTAACGCACGCCGATTAATTTGAAATATTGAACGCGTTAAAAAAATAACGCATTTAACGTAGTGGTAGTTTTTTCTTATTTCCTGTTGTGGCTGACGTGTGTTCAGGGCCGGCGCGTCCACAGAGGCGACCTAGGCGGCCAGCAGAATAGTGAGCGAACCCCCCTCCCTCGGCGAGTATAGCCTCGAGGTGCGCGCGCTCTTAGCGGAGGCGCGGGATGCGGCGCCAGGCGAAAGTATAAATCCAGCTTAATCCGCGACACCTACTCCATCCCTCCCGGTCCGCACGTTCATCCGCGAACCGGTCACTTTCTTTTTCACTTTCGGGTTGAGGGCGGCGCGATGATGAACGCGACCGTGCGTGTTGATGACTCTGAAGGGAGCCGCTTATACCGTGTGAGCTCGCTGTACTGCCCGCGTTGTCTGTGTGTGTGCGTGTAAGAGAGTGTTTGTGTATGTGTGGATATCCTAACAACAAGATTAAACGCCTAACATCGCAGACAGTCGCTCAAAGCAGTTTAGCATTTAATGTTTAGAGATGGCGTGACCAAAGTCCATGTAAGAAGTCTAGCCTATAGTCTTTGGTACGTGACTTTGATGTACCCCTTGGTGCTTCTTGCGTCCTTGTCACAGCACCAGTGGCACAGAAATTAAGCACCGAAATCGGTGATTCTGCTTGTGAGAGACTTTTCTCACTCTTAGGTCACATGTCAACAGACTGGACTGTCTTGGCAACTACCAAAATGTTAAGGAGGACTGAGCAAAATTGTTTCTACTTTATGATTAATGTTCTCAACTCGCAAAACAACTTTACAATGAATACAATTGTTTGTATTCAATACTTTGTTATTATTATTATTTTTCTTCCAATTTCCATATTTGCAATGCCTGTATTTAGGATTTTTTTGTAGTTCACTTAGAATCCAACATGGAAATAATGTTTGTTTGTTATTGGCATTGATTGTTTTAAAATTCAAATGGCACTTACATGCCTGTGTTTTTATTTCTGTAATAAATACGGCTTTTCATGATTAATCGTGATTATTCACAGACAAAAGTGTGATTAATTAGTTATTTTTTTAATCAATTGACAGCCC
>CAIGQQ010012042.1:740225-754711 GCA_903798035.1 Danio albolineatus | reverse complement strand
AAGAGTAAAGAGAAAGTAAAGAGGCTGAATGGAGGAGGCTCGTTCTTCATCCTCACGCTGCAGATGCTCTGTTTAACTGTTTTCTCACTAGTGAAGCGTTCAGTTTTTACACTTACAGAGTCGCCATGTAAGTAGCAAATGCATCATGGAGCGACGCAACTGACTCTTAAAGGGAGTGAGAGATGAGATTCTGATTGGTTTAATGCAGGTTGTGCTCAAAACACACCCAGAACTCATTTAAGAGAGTAAACACCACCCTGTAATGCTGTGTTCACACCAGACGTGGCAAGCATGGATAAATCGTGCTATTAGCGAGTAAATAGACGTGTAAACATTTTCAGTTTGCTCACTTCATTCATGCGTCTAAATCCGCTTCACAACAGACGCGGATTCGCGTGATAGGCAGGGCTTCTGTCTGCCCGGTGACTGTACTGTAGCTTCATTGCTAAATGGCTAACATGAATTTTATAGAGAGAATAACTGTGTTTATGTGCTTTATGAAGGCTGAAAAACAGCCTTGATTGGTTAGGAGCCGTGTCTGAGTCCACTAAATCCTTTCAGAGGTGCACTGAGGTGCACTGTGCACTGAGCTTTCAGCGGTGCTTCTGATTGAGCCAAGCCCAGTTTGATGAACTGTTGTCGGTTTCGGCAGGAGGATTTTCCCCTGGGACACCAACAACAGGCGCTACGTCATAATCACGCCCCCACAAGAGCAAGCTCCTGATTGGTTAATTTCCGCTGAAGCGATTCGCGCAAAATGCTCAACTCGCGCCGCGTCATTCGCGACGCCTCTTTCGCACCATAGGATGTCTACTCGCACCTTTGCATTGACTTAACATGTAAATCACTCGCGCTTGATGCTTCTACCGCATCTGGTGTGAACGCAGCACAAGACCATGCACCGAGCATATTTATCCATCCTTAAAAAAGCAGACACGCCATTAATGCTTTTGCGCCATGAGCTGTAGACTTTGCGCTTAGATCATTAAAGAGCCCCTATTATGGGTTTTTGAAAATGATCTTCATCAGTGTGTAACACAGCTCTAAGTGCAGTGAAATGTCCAGCTGAGGCTTAAATCTGAAAGTACAAAGTGTTTAAAACTATTGATTCATCTATAAAAGAGTCGACTCATAGTTCCTCAAACGAATCGCCGTGCTTATGAGTTTTTAGCCGTTTCGGCATGACTTGAACATGAAACATAAGCCCCGCCCATTTGTGCACACGCAGCCCTAAGAGATTTGAAACCCCCAACCCCGCCCACAAACAACAGCAGTGAGCAAAGGTTGCCAGATTGGGCGGTTTTGAATTTGATTGTGCAGGTAAAAACCTTTCGGATAGGATATGGACTGGAGTCAGTCAGCTACATCTGGCAACACAGAGAAGAGCACTGTAGCAAACATGTGCTCAGCTGGATATTGGAAGTGTGCAGATGAACCAGAGATGAGACTGTGAAGAGTCAGTGGTTGAGGTTTATTTCTGCAGAAATGCCTCAGCATAATAGCCCAGCCTTGTGCTGTGTTCCTCTGAGGAGCGCTTCTGAAATCTACACGCTTACAACGGAGGATTTGGGGCAGCGGGACATTTCCCGGTGGCCTGACAGTGAATCTGGCCTGCTATCCAACAAGTGTTGAGTAAGTGCGATTAAAACGGTCGCCTCATTGTTTTCTCCAGCTTGTAAATGATGTATTTAATTGTGTTTTGTAACTTGTAGCCGCTTGTAGTGTCTCTGGTTAACTTGTATTCTCATATCGCGTCTAAAAGCATGTTGTAAACGTGACGCGTGCCACTTTGTTTATGGATTAAAATGCGTTTGTGAGCTCGTGTTCCTCTGCTGTTTGTCGTTGCTATGGCTACATCAGCTCTCCTACACACATGTGGCGGTCCTGTTTCATAATGGTTCAGCTTTTGCCGCTGTGTGCATTAATACTGAATGTGTGTCGATGTTTATACTTCTGATTAAGAATAGAGTGATATGCTGGGAGACCGGGGGGTTAGTTTCGGGGGTGAGGTGTCTGAAATACGGGCGACTCCCGGGAAAAACGAGTGTTAGCAGATATGCTCACGCACACACTATGACTACTTCAGTATTGATAAGCCGTGGTGGGCATTCTCTCGCGCTGAATGATGTCGACCAATCGCAACAGACTGGGTCATCGGTCCAATCAGCGCAGTTTAGCATCGCGCTAATGAGGGGTTTTGGAACCAATGAATCACTGAACGATTCATATAGGAGTCGCTGGGATAATGAAGTAAAAATAAATGCAGATTATAAGACAATGAAAGTGTTTTTTGACCATGCTTGCATATTAGCCTGCTGTTGGAGACCCCCAAAACCAAAATATGACCCCTTTTAATGTATAATAGGGGCTCTTTAAAATAGAGCCCATGCAGGCAAAAGTTAACTATTATGTTTCTAGCACACTGCGAAATGTTGGTCTTGTTTCTAGTCCGACTATCTAAAAATTCTTAAATTAAAAAGCATTTTCTAGACAAGTAAGATGTATAGTCATGTTGTCTGAAATGATCAGTCAAAAAACTAAATGAGTTAAAAAGAATCTGCTAGTTGAATAAGTAAAACAACCTTGTTTTTCCTTTCGACAAGATTATTTCCCTTACCGCAGATTATTGGCAGATTAGTTTATGTTTTTGTTCTTTTGTTTTAAGTGTGCACTTTTCAGCACAATGGGAACCACAGAATTCAGAATAAACCTGAACATTTATTGAAAAACACAGCAGTTGACACTTCATTTCTGAATTCACTCTTTAAAGCAGGGCTGTTCAATTGGCGGCCCGCGAGCCGAACCCAGCCCCTGAGGAAATTTGTTCTGGCCCTACAACTAGTGTGACCAAGACATCAGAAATAACTTTATTTCAGTCGAAAAATGGCTGCTATAGTTATGAAGGGATGCGCGTCTGTTCAATACAGCACGAGCTGCTTTTAAAGCCTGCGCAGAGCGTGAGTCACCTGACATTAAGCGAGTGGAGCGGGCAGCCACTTGGATATGTTTATAGAAAAGGCCTTTTATACAATGCACTGATATCATTGTTAGGGATGCAACGATTCGCTGATTTCACCGCGCTTTAATTTATCGCGGTTGATTAATCGTAAAGGCTTCTCAATTTCGCTGCTGCAATTAAACAGTTATGCCACCTGTGCGCTAGTTTAAAGTTACGAGCTAGTACACCGAGGCCAATATGCATGCACACTGGATTAACAATAGCGACGGGACGTTCCAATATCACGTCTTTTCCGCGTGTTTGTTATTTCAGACGAATTATTATTAAAATAATTATGTATGTACACTCTCAGAAATAAAGGTACAGGAGCTGTCACGGGGGCAGTACCTTTTCAAAAGGTTCATGTATCCAAAGAGTCCACAGTGGTACCTCAAAGGTGCATATTAGTGTCCAAATGTACCTAAAAAGCACCTTTGAGGTACCATTATAGATCTTTTAGGGACAAATATGTACCTTTTGAAAAGGTACTGCCCCAGTGACAGCTCCTGTACCTTTATTTCTGAGAGTGTATGAACGCAGATGATAACAACAGTTAACCTAAATACTTAGGCCTACCTAATATAAAGCTTAAATTTACATTAGACGTGATAACCGTGAAACCATGATTATTCTTCAGACTATAATCGTACAACCAAAATCTATAATTGTTGCATCCATAACTGTTATGAAGTTCAAAACATATGAATGTGTCTGAATGTAGAAGACGCCTACTTAACAATACACTGCTTTTGTTGTGACATTTGAACATTTGAATGTTTGTTAATAAAAAGCCACATTGTACATTGATATTATGTAGTTTCAAAATACAACACATTAAAATTTTAATGTAGAAAAAGCCAACGTGGGTGTCTTAAGGAGCAAAAATGCAGCATATGCAGTTGCGTCCTCACTCATATTGCAAGTCATACCTCTCCGGCCCTTCGCTTGGGATGCTTTTCATGAACTGGCCCCCATGACCAACTAATTGAATAGCCCTGCTTTAAAGCATCCTGGGAACTGCAGGTCCACTGTCACTTGTAAACAAAAGTCTCTCCCATATTAATGCAAACAAATTAACTAATATTTATTGTAGGTATTAGGTGGATCGAACACATGGATATGAAGTTGAGACAAAATACTCTGCTTAGTTTTAGGGTGTACTCACACTATGTACAGTTGCCTTGAACCGGGCTGAAGCACGCTTGTACCCCTCCCGTCTTCCCCAATGACCCGCACTCACATTACATTGTGGCCTGAGCCGCTTCCGTCATGGATGATGCTGTTCAGTGTCAGAGAAGCGTCTCGCTCAGCACAGTGGACATTTCTTTCTATCATTATCTGGTTTCAGTGGTTTGATATGCAGTGACACACAGTCAGATATTCCCCCCAACAGATCAGCCACTGCTGACGCTCATAAACACTCATGACGTCCTCGTGCTGCAGGAATGAGGAGGTTTGCTGAAGGTGCAGCTGTGGTGCAGTGAGGGGTTTGTGTCCACAATAATCTCCCACAGTTTGTGTTCATTAAACAGTAAGAATGATTAATAAATCCATATCAAACAGTCCCCAAAAGTCACGTCTCTTCTTCAGTTTGGGGCTCAGGCGCGCTCTGCACTCACACTACAAGCGTACCGCGCCAAAGCCCAAGTGAACCGCGCTCAGGTAGTGATGGGCAAAGCGAGGCTTCATGAAACACTGAAGCAGTCGAAGCAAATGTGTCGAAGCTTCGAAATGTTTCGAAACCCCACTCTACGGTGACACCTAGCGGTTATTTTCTGTGTTTTTCACTTGAACAGCTTCAGCCAAAAACAGTTGAGGAAATTGAGGTATTAAACCCCACTTTGTGGGGTTGAACCTTCAAGTGATGTAGTGGAGCGGTTAGGGTTGCTACCTACCATGCAGGGATAGTGGGTTCGAATCTAGGTAAATTTAGCTGTTTTGAAATGCTTTAATATCAGTTGGAATTGCTCTGTTCTTGAATCGTTTTGTTTCAACATCTGTCTGACATCCGAATAAACACTTTGTAAATAAATATGTCTTGTCTTGGTCATAAAACAGGGTTGTTACTAGATCAGATACAGTTGTGGCCGAAAGTTGACAAGAATTATTTATATAATTCATTAAATTTCCAATTTATTGTATTTTATTGCCCAAACTCTAAACCCAATCATCACAGTACTGTAAAAATATTAATTATTGTTGTAAAGTGTTACAGAAATGGCGCTAAATTGATGGCGTAACTGCATCCTATCTAGACTAGACCAAAACAGTAACATGATTAAAATACATAAAATCATAATGTCTGAGAATTTGTACAAGTCGGGATTCGAACCCAAAGTCATTTAAAGTAAAGTAACAACGTGCACACGCACACGGTCCACTAGGCTAAACGAAACAGAAGTGTTTTTGGACCCTGTCAGTCAAAAGCAGAATCACCAGGTCTCGAAACGCTTCTGAACTGATCGATGCTTTGTATTGCTTTAGTCACGTGACCAGGTGGTTCGAAACACTTAGTCACGTGATCAGGTGTTTCGAAACACTTTAGTCACGTGACCTGGGTGTTTCGGCTCATGCTTCGATGCAGTGTTTCGATACACTTGCGCTTCGGGATCTCGACACTGTGTCGAAACGTCAGTTTCACGTCAGCCATCCCTACGCTCAGGCACACCTCTTCCAACCGGGCCAGGGCCGGGCAACTACCGCTCCTGAGCCCGATTCAGAGCACTCACACTTCTCAAACGATCCGGAAAACGGGCCTGGGCACGGTTCGGCTGGCATAATGTAAATACGCCCTTAGTTTATTGTTGCTGAATGAGAGAGAGAAAGAACTTGTGAAAGGTTTAAAACGAAGGTCAACTCAAGCGAAGGAATAATTTGCTTAAAACCTTATTTGTAAAAGAGATTATCATTAAACAAAAGCATCACGCACAAAGGATTAGGAGTGTAAAAAAAACAGTAGGTGCATCCACAAATCACATGCTAATGCACAATGCAATGCCATTTTACATAATATAAGTAATGTATTTACATCAGAAATGTTGAAGGGGACCTATTCTGCCAATTTCTACAAGATGTAAAATAACTCAGATGTCCCTAGAGCGTGTGTGTGAGACGTTTCAGCTTAAAATACCACACAAATAATGCTTTATAACTCTCCGAAACTAAAACTCTTGATTTAGATTTTTTGTGTGAGATGCTAATGGTCCAATCCAATACAATGAACTATGCTAAGCTAAGCTAGTGATTCAACAAGTCGTTTTCCTTTTGCTTAGTCCCTTTATTTATCAGGGGTCTCCACAGTGGAATGAACCGCCAAATATACCAGCATTTGTTTTACACAGCGGATGCCCTTCCAGCTGCGACCCAGTACTGGGAAACACCCATTCACACTCATACACTACGGCCAATTTAGTTAATCGATTCCCCTATAGCGCATTTGTTTGGACTGTGGGGGAAACCGGAGCACCCGGAGGAAACCCACACAAACACGGGAAGAACATGCAGACTCCACACAGAAACACCAACTGACTCGAACCAGCAACCTTCTTGCTCTGACCCCACAGTGCTAACCACTGAGCCACCGTGATGCCCCTACACAACAATGTATAGCTAAAAAAATAATAAAATAACTTTTTGTTAAAAACTCTATTGTTAACTCCAGGGAGCCATAAAATGAGCCTGTTTACAAAGATGAGAATATCTGAGTGTTTATTTAATAAAAATGACATTATTTCGTAATATTAAAATGTCAATTGATATCAGAAATTTTTATATTTTCATAATCGCTGGATTAGAGTAACAATATCATACCGTTTGTACAAAGTACTCACAGTTACAAAAATGCACCAATAGACGGCAGTATAGGACTGGAAATAACATATGGGATGTGGTCCATAACCACTTCCTTTAGTTAGCGTCTCACTGCTGCAAATCACACTTGTTTGAGACGGAGTGAAGACTGTTCTTGGTGTTTCTTATAATTTGTGTTTAATTAATCTTTAATATTAAGATTAAGTAAGTAATCTTTAAATCTTAATGTTAGACTAATGTTAGAATGTTATTTAGCTTGGAAAGACTTTCCTTACATTTCTATTACTATGAGAATGACTAAGCAGTTTTCGGCCTCATGGGCATTCATTGTGAGCTCAATTTAACTTATCAATACGAATGTTTAAGTCACCTTCAATATGTTGTTTGCCTTCACTTTACAACGGCAACGAACAGTACTTGCTTTGTGGGTTAATTAGTGATTATTGTGACTTTACAATGCACATTAATGAAGTAATTGTGAACAATGTATGTTCATAATAACGGTGTTATGTTAATTTCTGTTGTGTTACACAATCTATGTTGTTTAAATGACACTTGTATATTTAAAATGTATAGGATTAGATTCAATAATTATAAATGGGTGGTAATTTGTATTTCTACATTCATTTATGAGAAACCACACATCCACCCACTTGCACACCAATTAGAAAATCTTAAAAGCTTGTAAATTCCACATCCATGAACCGTATTAAAGTTTGTTTCTTGGAAACTGGACTGTTGCACCTCTTTTTAATGGAAGAGCATGGCTGGAAGGCAGGAGCTAGTGTAACGCACACAGTATCAATCGCAAATACCGTTTAATGATGAGACGTCCAATTTACTGCAAAGATGCACTATTGTTGTAAAAGACAGAAGCCCAATTGCATATTGGATCAAAATTATTTCTATTGAATATATTATATTGACTTTCAATTCAATTCATCTGTATTTCTATAGGGCTTTTACAATGTAGATTGTGTCAATGCAGCTTCACATAGAAGATTATAGTGAATCGAAACGAGTTTAAGTTCAGCCAGTTTCTTAACCATTCATGCATTAACCATTTCTCTAAACCAAACCTCCTCTTAGTTGTGCATTTGAAAGAAGATTTGTTTATATATTCAATTATTTATTTTATTAGAAAATAGTATCTGACATTAGCATGAGAGACACTCACCGAGAAATAAAAGCAGACATCCAAACATCCACTTCATCTCGTTTTGAAGCAGGACTACAACCATAGATGAACGACGATCACTTTGGCTGATGATTAGTCTTTATATCGTGATGTAGCAACGACACAAACCTTTGTTTACTCTTCTTCTTAGCTTAACGTCTTCTTCTCTGTCCTGTCTCAGATTTACTCATTTAATCCTTTAGCCACACCCCTTTATATCAGCAGTTTTGATTGGCTGTTGGTTTTTTAATTAAAGCCTGTTTGTCTGCATTGTTGTGATCATCAGATTTACATTATGTACAGCATATCAATTATACAGCAATATATAAATCAAGTTCATTTATTTGAGAGTGATTTGAAGCGCTGTTATTGGTCCTGTTAAACCTCTTTAAGAGTTCAAGATAAATTAGCCATAAGAAAAAGTCTCACCCTCAGGGGTATTTACGCAAATATGGATAAACTCGGGTCTATTTCAGATGCAAAAGTGCTCATTTGAAAAGCAAATGTGTCCTGAGTCTAATATAATTGCTTATAGAAGCGCATCAGTGTTTATCTGTTTGTTCTTTGGGATATTAAATGGGATTAAAAAACGTCCTGACGACTGTGACGCACATTCTTCAAAGGAGGGAATGGAGACCTGGGCTGTTTCTCAATTCCAAGAATGCAGAGAACGGACTCGTGTTCTTGTGGAGAGCGGTCTTGCCAGGTCACATCGGGAGAACGAACTCAGGAGACCGCGAGGACAGAGAACGCCTCCTGTGAGGAATGAGATACTGCGTTCTTCCTGATGGTCACATGACCCTCACGCATCTTTATCCGAAGATTATTTAAACATTACAGCATCCATACAGCGATTTATTGTTTTTCCCTGTTTCACAATATATGATCTGCATGAAGACTTCACAAATACACGCTGCACGTCACAAATAACACAGATTTTAATGCCAATTTTAACAAATAAACACTCCTAATGTGTGTATGCCATTATTAAGATGTTCATGCTAATGTTTACTGTCACCGTCTCATTTAGGGAAACTCCTGAGGTAAACAAGTATATCTCTGAACTTTAATAATAAATCTATACAAAATGCTGCGCTTCGCACCTCCAGTCGCAATGACTTCTGGGACTTCTAGAGCGAGTTCGGTGCTCAAGTCTGCATCGGTGCGTCCTCGATATCAAGAACACATCCGGGAACTTTCACGCGTCCTCCGTTCTTGTGGTCTTAAGTATTGGAACTGAACTTCGGCGGATGATGATGACATTACACGAGGACGCAAGACCGCTGAAGAACGCATATTGAGAAATCGCCAGATGACCTATCACTCTAAAGAGTAAGAAAACAGGCCAATGAATGCAAACCGCAGCTCCTCACAGGTGCGGCTGATTATAGTCTCACCTGAAGGAGAGCAAGCCAGACTTAAGCCCCAGAAGATTCCGCTTTTAACTGGAGACCCAGCTGCTTTGGCGACGGAAACACAACATCTCCATTCCCTCCTTCAGGAAACATGGATTATATATGTAACCAGGACGTTCCTCTTCAGGTCGGGAGCTCTGACGTTGTGTTCCAGATGCATTGAGAATGTGTATGGACAGGGCCACAGCAGCTGGACTTGTAATGCTTTTGGTGAGAAGTTAGGGGGACATAAAAGTGTTTTACCTAGCTGAATATAGAGTTGGGTAAGACTTGGGTTGATATTGGGTAATGGTGCCCGTTCCGAAGGGGAAGGATGCTGCAGAGGCCACCTGCTACCCAAGGAGAAACTAGGGCCACATCTGAAATTGCATACTTCCATACTATATAGCAGTGTTTCTCAGCTGGTGGGTCGCGACCCAAAAGTGGTTCGCGGGAACATTTTCAGTGGGTCGCGGAGTGTGTGGTCAAAAAACCAACAACAAAAGTTTAATTTTTAACTTGTTTTGCGTATACCGGACTTTTATTTTGAAATGCGCGCGCGTGTCACGTTGCCGAGCAACATAGAGAGTCAGCTGGTCGTGATAAGACGCTGAAACAGAAATTCAGTGAAGTAAGCCTCTCCCAGTTTTCGCGATCTGAGAGTGCGATCAAACCCATCCCATTCAGAACTACATATCTGTATGAAAGTGGCTTCTCTTCCTTGGTGCAGAGTCAAAGCAGAGAAACAGGTTGTACATAGAGCACGATCTTCGGGAAGCACTGTCTACCATCACTCCTGACTTTGACACTCTTATCACATCAGTAAAGCACATCTTCAGTTAACTCAGTATCTTCCCAAATTACTGTTAAGTGAAACAGATGTTTATAATTGCTGTCATATTAGATGTAAAAATAGTTATAGATGTTTTAATCATTTTACAATGTGCTGGTTTGTTCTGTTCAACAGGATCAGTGTTCATGTTTTATTAACAGTTCAGTTTTGTTTATGGTAACTGAACCTCTCCTTACCCTAACCGCTGTTTACAGTGTTTGTCATTTTAACTTTGTAATATTTCTATAATTTGACACATTTTGTTAAATGTCAGCAATAAAATATTGTTTATTTGTAAGTCTTGCTGATTTTCTTATTATTTTTCTGTCACTACTTGTGTATGTTAACAAATAAATACAAATTAATAATAATTCCTAAAATTATATTACAGTTCCTAAAAATTTGGGTCGCGGCTTGATGACCATGTAAAAATGTGGGTCCCGTGGCCAAAACATTTGAGAACTACTGCTATATAGTACGCTAAAAACAGAATAAGAGTATGCGAGCCGAGTAGTATGTCTGAATTCATAGAATTTGAAAAACAAGACCCAGCTACTGTGACGATGGAGACACAACATCTCTATTCCCTCCTTCAGGGAACATGTATTATGGATGTGACCAGGATGTTCCCCTTCAGGTTGGGAACTCAAACCTTGTGTCCCAGATGCATTGAGAATGTGTATGGACAGGGGCAGAGCAGCTGGACCCGTCACGCTTTTGGTGAGAAGTTTGCCAAGCATATCGTGAACGCACAACGTCACCAAAGGCGCAAACTTCCAACGTCCCAAAGTCCTTAATTACCAGAATATGGGAATAATTTAGATATTTTAGGGGGTTGTAAAAGTCTTTTACCTAGCTGAATATAGACTAGGGATTTTAGAAATCCAACATTGGGTAAGAGTGCCTGTCCCGAAGGGGAAGGATGCTGCAGAGGCCACCTGCTACCCAAGGAGAAAATAGGGCTGCGTCCGAAATCGCATTCTTCCATACTATATAGTACGCTAAAAACAGAATAACAGTGTGCGAGCCGAGTAGTATGTCCGAGTTCATAGATTTTGAAAAACAGTGTGCGAGAAGTATCCCGATGGCCTACTACGCCCGGCGGGATTCTGAAGTGTGCATCCGACGCACGCTACGCTATCCCATGATGCACCATAAGAGAATTCATGAATGAAAGTGACACAACTGACGTAGGTACATCATGTGACCATAACAAAATGGCGGATGTAGTACAAGTTCAGTTCATACTTTTCACATTCACACTGTATAGAACGCACTTTTTCTGACGGCCGAGTAGTAAAATCAAGTTTAAATGCAGTACCTAGTGAGTAGTAGGCGATTTTGGATGCAGCCATTGGGAATCGCCAGATGACTAATCACTCTGAAGAGTAAGAAAACAGACCAATGAATGCCTTTGAACTAGCAAACCACAGCTCCTAACAGGTGCAGCTGATTATAATCAGACTTTAGCCGCAGAAGAAACAGAAGATTCTGCTATTAGCTGGAGACCTAGCTACTGAGGCGATGGAGACACAACATCTCTTTTCCCTCCTTCAGGGAACATGGATTATAGATGTAACCAGGACTTTCCCCTTCAGGTCAGTAACTCCAACCTTGTGTCCCAGATGCATTGAGAATGTGTATGGACAGGGGCAGAGCAGCTGGACCCGTCACGCTTTTGGTGAGAAGTTTGCCAAGCATATCGTGAACGCACAACGTCACCAAAGGCGCAAACTTCCAACATTCCCAAGTCCTTAATTACCAAAATATGGGAATAATTTAGATATTTTAGGGGGTTGTAAAAGTCTTTTACCTAGCTGAATATAGACTAGGGATTTTAGAAATCCAACATTGGGTAAGAGTGCCAGTCCCGAAGGGGAAGGATGCTGCAGAGGCCACCTGCTACCCAAGGAGAAAATAGGGCTGCGTCCGAAATCGCATTCTTCCATACTATATAGTACGCTAAAAACAGAATAACAGTGTGCGAGCCGAGTAGTATGTCTGAATTCATAGATTTTGAAAAACAGTATGCGAGAAGTATCCCGATGGCCTACTACGCCCGGCGGGATTCTGAAGTGCGCATTCGACGCACGCTACGCTACGCTAGGGAACATGGATTATGGATGTAACCAAGAAGTCCCCTTCAGGTCGGGAACTCCAATGTTGTGATGCAATGAGAATGTGTATGGACGGGGGCACAGCAGCTGGACTCGTCACGCTTTTGGTGAGAAGTTTACCAAGCATAGCGTGAACGCACAACGTCACCAAAGGCGCAAACCTCCGACGTCCCCAAGTCCTTAAAGGGCCACGAAGCCCCCCTGTCTCAGCTGGGTGTTTTCACACCTACAGTCTGGAAAAGCTCAGGAAAGTGGGCGTGTCCAGCTCTGTTTAGGTGGGAGAGTCAGGGGAGGGAAAGAGGGAAGGTTTTGCATAAAGATGGGAGTTTCCATTTGTGCACGCGCTCATTTTCAAAAAAACGACGCACACACACAGACGCAGGGGGAGAAAGACAGTGACTGTGTGAAGTGACATCAGTCATCTAATTATTAGCTAAATTAATAATTTGTTGACTTTAACGGCAGTTTGGTGCTTATACTTTAATCCAGGAACATTTCCTGCATGTCCCCCGTGACAAACTAGATGTGAGAAACTATTAAGAGTGTTGTTTTAATGGAGTGTTTGATACCGCGCGGCGTAAGGGAGAAATAAAATCCCTCCGCAGACTATCCTGTCACAAAATGCGGCGAAAATTCTACACAAAAGCAATTGTTTGACTGCAGTGTTTACACTCGGAGAGCAGAATTTACAGCAGATCTTTCAGTCTTTAATATTGTACGGATATTAACGTGCTGTAAACTCAGTAACAGTTCATCAATTTGACAAAGGTCTGTCTTTATACACTGGAAGAGTTACGAACTCTACGAACTACTAACTATCTACGAACTGAATAAACAAAGAGCACTGATGGCTTACCAAATCTGTAGACAATCCACATAAACTGGAGCGGCGTCTGTTTTATAAGGAGACGAGTGGCAAAACCTTTTCTAGATGCGGAAAGCTCTCGAGTGAAAAAATAAAGTTTCTTACAGACGCATTTCTGCTGCGCGCGCGTGTGTTCAGCTGCCAAGACTAATCCTTCACTACTATGGCTACAGCTGCAGCACAAAAATACAACACTGGCGACCTGCGTCTCCTTCCACTTGTTTTGGAAGCACAACGTGGCGTCCCTGCCGTCTGGACACTGCAACACGTACACACACAGTCTTCGAAGCTCTCGTGCATATTAATGAGTTGCACCGCAAACCCAGCAGAGCGCGCTGATTGGCTTGAACAAAGGCTATGTCATGAATTAATGCTGCACGCTCACTGACGTCAATTTGTTCACGCCGGGACAGACCCTCAGTCATCACGCGGGAGAATACGCATGGATCTCATAGGCGTGACGCAGCCTCAAAAATTCGTTTCAATACGGAAGAACAATTTTGCTCGAAATAGCGCAAAAACAACCAATTTTTTTACTTTTTAGTCAATTATATGTGTCGTAATAGTGTTTATAGCAGCGTGGGACTCATATATGACTGACAACAGCTCAAAAAATGTGTTTTGGTGTTTTGTGGCCCTTTAAAGAGCACCTATTTTGAAAAATCTACTTTTTAAGCTGTTTGGACAGACATGTGTAGGTATAGTTTATAGACCGTCATATTGGGCTGATATAAACACGCACAGTCCTTTTATTTCAGTTTAACAACATAAAAACGGTGGACCAATTGAAGCGGTTTGTCTTTGGACTTGTGGGGAAACTGGAGCACCCGGAGGAAACCCACATCAACACGGGGAGAACATGTTAACTCCACACAGAAATGCCAACTGACCCAGCCAAAGCCTGAACCAGTGGCCTTCTTGCTGCGAGGTGACATGGACACCCACTACACCACCAATTATTATATATTAGGATTGTAAAGCTATTTGCAATATGCATATAATATAAACAAATTATAACTAATTAAGGGGACATTGAGGTACAAAATATTACAATCCATAAGTAATCTATCCAGCTCAATGAAAGTTCTTTCATTCATTCATTCATTCATTCATCCATCCTATTGGTTCTTGGTCTGATGATGATGATGTGACCACAGATTTTACCAAAGCTTAACAGGAACATTTTAAGGATTTTCCAAGTTCGTCTTGGAGAAGACAACCATTCCTGTCTGTTATCGTAGTGTGAGTGTAGCGGTCGTTTCTCTGCGTTGTGTTATTTTTGAAAAAGAAGAA
>CAIGQQ010012042.1:713671-730225 GCA_903798035.1 Danio albolineatus | reverse complement strand
TGGTGCAGTCACAACAACCTGGAGCTGAACACGCTCAAAACAGTGGAGATGATGGTGGACTTCAGGAGAAACCCCCCTGCTCTCCCCCCACTGAGCATCATGGACAGCACTGTGGCTGCAGTGGAGTCATTCAGGTTCCTGCGCACCACCATCTCTCAGGACCTGAAGTGGGACACTCACATAGACTCTATTGTCAAAAAAGCTCAACAAAGGCTGTACTTTCTTCGTCAGCTGAGGAAGTTCAACCTCCCAAAGGAGCTTCTGAAACAGCTCTACACCTCCATCATTGAATCAGTCATCTGCACTTCAATAACTGTCTGGTTTAGCTCAGCTACCAAATCTGACCTCAGAAGACTACGTCGAATAGTTCGGACTGCTGAGCGAATCATTGGTACAACCCTCCCTACTCTCCAAGAACTGTACTTATCCAGAGTGAGCAGAAGGGCTGCCAAAATCACTCTGGACCCCTCACACCCAGCACACTGCCTCTGTGAACTGTTACCTTCTGGTGGACGCTACAGAGCACTGCGCACCAGAACAGCCCGACACAGAAACAGTTTCTTCCCTCAGGCGATCCATCTCACGAACACTTGATGATAACAATCATGGAACCAACATCACTACTTGCTATACACTTTTACACACACATACACTTATTTAACAACACATAACAGCTGCACATATAATGTTGTATATAGTAATATTCCTGTACATACACTTGTCCATTTGTATATCTTCATTTAACACTTACGTCTATTTTTAAATATATTTATGATCTGTTTTTTGTCCTGTCTCTGTAATTCTGCTGCACTGTAGAAGCTCTGTCACCAAAACAAACTCCTGGCAACATACCTGGCAATAAAGCTCTTTCTGATTCTGATTCTGATTAAAAAGTAGTTACGTCATGATCACGACTTAATTTTTGCTTTCATTTATTTGTGTATTAATTATGTTTATTATTATTATTATTATTCAGCCAATGTCAGTGAGTCTGCACCTCTGAGAACAGGGAGAGAATAGCCTAACTCCAGACTCACATTTGTGCAACACATTAAAGGCGTTCAGAACAGCCATAATAATATGAGTGCAAACGCTCGGGCTCATGATTAATGTACATTGTTATATTAATGTATATGGGTATATATCATTATTTACAGTAATATTCCCTCAACTGTCACCATTTTAAAGCAGCTCTATATGGCGCAATTTTAAAGTAATTATAAATAACTTACGGAAAGGATCAAAAAGCAGGATCTTCGTCATTTTTCATGATTTAATTCATACATGCAGCAACTTATTTTGTGCCATAGAGTTGTTTAAAATGGTAACAGTTGAGATAATATTATAATAATTATTATTAATATTATTCAAGGAGGGTGCCACGGTGGCGTAGTGAGTAGCACATTCGCCTCACAGCAAGAAGGTCGCTGGTTCGAGCCTCGGCTGGGTCAGTTGGCATTTCTGTGTGGAGTTTGCATGTTCTCCTCGTGGTTGCGTGGGTTTCCTCCGGGTGCTCCGGTTTCCCCCACAAGTCCAAAGACATGTGGTATAGGTGAATTGGGTTGGCTAAAATTGTCCGTAGTGCATGAGTGTGTGTGTGGATGTTTCCCAGAGATGGGTTGCGGCTGGAAGGGCATCCGCTGCGTAAAACAAAAAATGCTGGATAAGTTGGCGGTTCATTCCGCTGTGGTGACCCCGGATTAATAAAGGGACTAAGCCGACAAGAAAATGAATGAATGAATGATTTATTCAAGGACTTTCAACAAATTAAGTTGTGATCCTGACATAACTTTTTGTTATGTCGAGATCACGACAGAACAAAAGAGAAAAAAAATATTTTAATGCATGGCCTCTTAGGAGTTCTGTACACATCTGACCCATATATACACAAAAATTCTTCACTGAGAAATAAAAGCAGGGTTCATACACATTTTTATGACTTTTCCAGCACTTTAAAGTAAATTTTCATGACCTAAAATAAAAAAATTGCTTACCTTTTTTAAATTTTTTTATTAGAGTATGCAAAAAAAAAAAAAAAAACACTAAATGGGAATACATACAAACAAAACAAAAACAAAATCATGAAAGGAAAAAAATAAGTAAATAATAATAAAAAATAAAATAAAAATAAAAAACCCAGACAAAAAACAACCACAATACAGTCAGATACTGGCAAATGCAAGTGTTTGTATGTGTGTGTGTGTGTGTGTGAAAACAATTGCTTACCTTATATCGCCGACCCTGTCTTCTTCTTCCCACCCTACAAACGTCTCAGGTTACGTATGTAACCATAGTTCCCTGAGAGGGAACGAGACACTGCGTCTAACCAGAACGCTAGGGGATCACCTCTTTTATATGCGTCTTGAAGCACATGTGAAATCAATCTAATGAAATTAAGCGGTGACGTCACCACGCGCG
Organism: Danio albolineatus; assembly: GCA_903798035.1. Taxonomy (NCBI): domain Eukaryota; kingdom Metazoa; phylum Chordata; class Actinopteri; order Cypriniformes; family Danionidae; genus Danio; species Danio albolineatus. The sequence goes on along the minus strand of CAIGQQ010012042.1, from coordinate 727,807 downwards.
GGCACGCAGCGACGTGAACGTCAGACCAGAGAGTATAAAAAGCCTGCCCTAAACACTCATTGATAACTTCAAAATTTGCTTGAAAGAAGTAACAGGCAGGAGAGAGTATGGCGGAAGACGCAGTGTCTCGTTCCCTCTCAGGGAACTATGGTTACATACGTAACCTGAGACGTTCCCTTTCTAGGGAACTTCAACACTGCGTCTAACCAGAACGCTAGGGGAACGCAATACCCACTAGGCCAGACTCACTGCTGACTGTGAACGCACATTATGCAGTGAGAACAGAGGACCCCGGTGAGGGGTCTATGTCAAGTTGGTAGTGACGCACGAATGTATGTGGTGTGGACCACCCTGCCGCCAAACGATTATCCGAAAGGGCAGAGCTCGAAATCGAAGCTTTTGAGGCCGCTACAGCCCTCGTAGAGTGGGCCCTCACAAGCTTAGGTGCTGTCTGTCCAGCGGCCTTATATGTAATCGTGATAGCCTCAACTATCCAATTACTTATGGTCTGCTTATTGGCTGGACTCCCCCTCTTTGAGGATCCAAAGCAGACCAGTAACTGCTCACTCTTTCTCCAGTTAGCAACCCTGTGGACATATGTATCCAGAGCCCTAACTGGGCAGAGCAGATTTAGTCTCTCTTGGTCCGACGACTGAAATGGGGGCGGATTAAAGGCCTGTAGCACAGCAGGTCTCGCCACATGGGTGGGAACCTTCGGTACATACCCCGGTCTGGGGTAAAGAAAGGCTTTAGTCATGCCTGGAGCAAACTCCAAAAACGAAGGTGCAACCGACAGAGCCTGGAGGTCACCAACCCTTTTTAGGGAAGAAATAGCTAACAAAAAACTGTTTTCAATGTCAGAAATTTATCTGACGCCTCTTGTAATGGCTCAAATGGGGGAACAGAGATGCCCTCAAGCACCAATGTTAAGTCCCACGTCGGTACTCTGCGTGTGCTGACAGGCCTTAGCCTTATGGCTCCACGGAGGAAGCGACGAATTAGCGGATCCTGCCCTAGTGACTCATCATCTAGGGGAGAACGATAAGCCGCTATGGCTGCCACGTACACTTTTAGAGTGGATGCAGCCAGCCCAGCAGACAGGCGATCTTGGAGAAATTCCAGCACTGAGGCTACCTGACAACTGACTGGGTTCAGCTGGTGTTCTGTGCACCAAGTTGAAAAGAGAGCCCATTTGAGGGCATAAAGCTTCCTTGTGGAGGGAGCCCTGGAGCTTAGTATGGTCTGAGCAACCTCGGTTGACAAACCAAACTCTATGAGGTGGGCCCCCTCAGAGGCCACACCCACAGTTTCCAGAGGTCGGGGCGAGGATGAAGTATCAACCCCCCCCCCTGGGACAGAAGGTCGCTCCTGATGGGGATCTCCCACGGGAGACCCGCCAGCAGGGCTATGAGGTCTGAGAACCAAATTCTCGTTGGCCAAAACGGGGCTACCAGCAATAACTGGACTCCGTCTCGACGGACCCTCTCCAGGACTCCTGGGAGCAGAGGCTGGATGCGATGGAGAAAACCATAGTATGCACTGTGTGGTCGCTTGGGAAGCAAACAGGTCTACCTGCGCTCTCCCGAACTTTTTCCAAATGGTCTCCACCACCTCGGGGTGAAGTCTCCATTCCCCTGATCTCACCCCCTGTCTCGACAGGAGGTCTGCTCCCATGTTCAGGTGGCCCGGAACATACATTGCTCTGACAGACAGAATTTTGTTCTGGGCCCACAGGAGGATCCGATGTGCCAGCTTGCATAGCAGCCGAGACCTCAGAACCCCTTGATGGTTGATGTAAGCGACCGCCGATGTGTTGTCCGTACGGACTAGAACATGACGGCCCCTTAGATCTGGGAGAAAGTGTTTTAAGGCCAGAAACACAGCCATCATCTCCAGTCCCCTCAGGGTTGCTCCCCAGCCTGTGAGGGAAGCATCTGTCATAAGCATTACGCGATGACAAACAGCTCCCAACACTGGGCCCTGAGACAGGAACCAGGGCTTTTTCCACATGGCTAAGGCTCGAAGGCAGCGCCGCGAAACCTTGATCATGCGGAAAGGATTACCCTTGAGGGAAAACCCCCTGGATTTGAGCCACCACTGCAGGGGTCTCATGTACAGCAGGCCAAACGGAATCACGCTGGCTGCTGCTGCCATGAGGCCCAACAATCTTTGAAACTGTTTCACAGTGATGACCTGGCCTAATTTGACCCTGTGTACGGCTGACTGAATCGAATCGATTCGTGGCGGGGACAGATGTGCTCGCATCGTCATGGAGTCCCATAGCACACCTAAAAAAGTGGTCGTCCTGGCTGGAACAAGCACACTCTTTGCGGTGTTCAGCCGAAACCCCAACCTTCTGATATGGGTGAGAACAACATCTCGATGTCGAACTGCCATATCGTGAGACTGAGCTAGAATTAGCCAATCGTCTATATAGTTCAGGATACGTATACCCTGCATACGAAGTGGAGCTAGTGCCGCTTCGACTATTTTGGTGAAGGTTCGAGGTGACAGAGCTAGGCCGAATGGAAGAACCCGATACTGGAACGCTTCGTCCCCGAAAGCGAACCTGAGGTACTTCCTGTGTTGGGGAAAGATGGATATATGGAAGTATGCGTCTTTCAGGTCTATTGTGACAAACCAGTCCTTGGGCTGAATTTGTGACACCACATTTTTGATTGTTAACATCTTGAACCTGAGGGCCCTGACGGACCGATTTAGATTTCTCAGATCTAATATGGGACGCAGTCCCCCATCCTTTTTGGGAACTATAAAATACCGGCTGTAAAACCCCGATTGTCTGTCGAGTGGGTGAACACGCTCTATCGCGCCTTTTCTTAACAGAGCCAGTACTTCCTGTTCCATAACCAGAGCCTGTTCTGACTTCACTACGGTGGGTGTAACACCGTTGAAGTGAGGTGGGCGTGCACAAAACTGTATTTTGTAGCCGTTTTCCACCGTGAACAGGACCCACTGAGACACCGTCGGCAGGTGTTTCCCCACTGCCAGAAAATGTGCCAGGGGTACCAGCCTCTCGAGACTGGCCTCTGGTTGCTCTTTGGGCCCTCCGAAGAGGAGGTAGGGCCCCCAATGCCCTCGGACACTGAGGAACAACCACCCCGGGAGACACTGAGCCCCCCACCACTATAAGTGGTGAGGTGGCTTGCCCCCTTCTCAACGGACCCTGGATCAGGGAGGGCACCGAATGGTGCTCTCGATGTCCAGGGGGGGCCCTGGGAAGCCTGACTCCCAACACGTCAGGACTTCCTCTTATCCTTCGCCTTCCTCGAAATCACCACAGTTCTCTTTGGTGACCTCGAGGAAGACTCAGGCTGAGAGTGTGCTCTCCAGGCCCTCTTTTTTTGAGGGGGAGCCCGAGCAGCCACACTCTCTTTTTGCACCGCACGGTATGAAGAGCTACATGACGGCTGGGGCTGTTCCTTTGCAGCCCCCCGACTTTTGGATCGCGGGGGAAGAAAGCCCCTGAGGGAGCCAGAGCGCTTTTTCACTCTGTCAAAAGACTCAGCTACACGGTCCACAGCGTCCCCAAATAGCCCTGAGCTAGATATCGGCGCATCCATTAAGATGGCTCTGTCAGTTTCTGACACCTCTGCTTGTGTCAGCCAGAGGTGCCGCTCAGTGGCTACCAGGGTCGCCATGGAGCGCCCCATACTAGAGGCTGCCTTCTTCATGGCTCTCAGCGCTAAATCTGACGCCCGAAGAGCTTCTCGAAGCTGTTCGGGCGTCGCTCCCCCACCATCTAAACATTGTTTAATGAGGTCAGCCTGATATGCCTGCAGCACTGACATCGTGTGCAAGCATTCCACAGACTGACCCGCCGTCATGTATGCTTTGCCAACCAGACCAGAGGTGACTCTTAATGGTCTGGATGACAAAGGAGGGACTTTAGCAGATTTTAAATCTGGGCGAAGATGACGTGCTATACTAGGCATTTTTTTACATGCTTTATCCCCCAGTCCAAGAACTGCTGAATAAATGACTGTTCTCTGTGTCATTAACCTAGCTGAATATGGCTTATTCCATGATTTAATTAGAGCTTCATGCAGTTCGGGACAAAAGGGGAGGTCCCTCAGTGGAGGATCAACTCTGCTTGGTAGCTCTCTCTCATCCAGCATACCACTAATTCTTAATTGTTGTTGTTCACGTGCTGGCTGCCAGTCTATGACATCAAACCTGTCAGCAGCACGTGAAATAACCTCCACCAACTCTTCAAATTCAACTGACTGCGGGGGCAAATCCCCCGCCCCTCTTTGTGTTTGTTGCGGAGGCGTGTCTGTCTCCTCAGAGACCGATGACGCCGTCCTCCCACGAGACCCGGAAGTAACCGCAGAGCGTGCTTCCGAAGCTGCCGAGGGAGGATTAGACCTTACAGATCTAGACAAAGAAAGGACAGAATCCGTCTCCATCTCGTCTGCAAGATCTAACTGCGATCCCCATGATCGAAATCTACGCTCAGCCTCGGCGTGAGCGGGACCCGAACCACGAGGAGCGCGAGCCGCGGGAGTTTTCTCAAAGAACGCCCGCCGGCTACGCAACACTTTACGAGACAGAGCATCGCAGTGCACACAGTCTGCATTCTCAAATGCTGACTGGGCATGCTCTTCTCCTAAACACTCCAAACACATTTCATGTGTGTCTTCAGCCGTGATAAAACGGGGACAAGGAGGCACACAGCGTCTGAAGTTTTTCTCTGCCATATTTACTACAGGTAAGTCGTCAGTTTTTTTGTCTTTGTGTATGCAAGTCAGTAATGAATGGCTTTACAACAAGAGGGTGTTTTCATGTGCGTGCTTCTTGAAAGCAAAGAAGTTATCAATGAGTGTTTAGGGCAGGCTTTTCATACTCTCTGGTCTGACGTTCACGTCGCCGCGTGCCCGCGCGTGGTGACGTCACCGCTTAATTTCATTAGATTGATTTCACATGTGCTTCAAGACACGTATAAAAGAGGTGATCCCCTAGCGTTCTGGTTAGACGCAGTGTTGAAGTTCCCTAGAAAGGGAACGAACTTTATTACAGTGGTGCTGAAATCCAGGAGAAGGAGGAACACGTTGTCCAGCTGCCCTTGCCACTGAGAGGGAGGGCGAGTGTTGGGGTCCGGGAGTTAACCCGAGTGGCGGAGAAACCCATTTGGCCTGAGGCTGGTGAGGAAAGAGTCTGCCTGCTGCCGACTCCCAGCATGGGGAGGACCAGGGAAGACGGGGGAGTCGCTGCAAACTTCCATGACGACGAAGCCTGCGTCCATCCACCGAAGCGGGAGCGGAGCAGGAGGCCAGAAATGCCACCAGCCAGCTGGGAGAACCGCAGAAAGTGGACGGGTGGATAGATTCCTCCACAGGGCTCCCAGCAAGTTGATGCATCTCTCAGCTGGTTGAGGACCGAGTGACAGCATGTCTGGACAACTGAACCCAAAATTTTCCCCTCTCTCAGGCCCCGTTTACACTAGTGCGTTTTGGTTTTAACCTGTTAGCCAGCAGTCACTTTTGGGTATTTACACCTACCTAACTTTAAATAGTAATAGTTCCTGTCTACACTAAGCTACAAACACAAACAACTATCATTGGAAAGAAGACACTTTGTGCTTTACTGTGCTAAAAGGGGAAGTGTCATGCTCAAAAATATAAAAAGTTATACATTATGAAATCATGAGGAAAAAAATGTATTGTGTTCAATATTTGTTTTTCCATACACAAACACAGGAAAACTTTAATGTAATGTCCTAGAAAAAAATATGACATGAAAGCCAAGTGTTTCATGAGTCTATAATTCAAATTTGATTAAAATATCATGCAAAATGAGATTTCTGTAAAAGGTTTTCCGAGACTATATCGGTGTCCTCCTTTCCCTCACCGTCAGAGGCATTTTCTGAAAACTGACATCCCAAACTAAAACATTAACAGATGCTGAATGATTTGGTCTACATTCACAGTTCATTTATCTTTGGAAAGAAGACACTCTGGGCTTTATTATCCATCATCTAGAGTTTAGAATGCTCAAAATGAAAAAAAGTTAATCGATGCTTAAGTAATGTAAAAAAAAATGCACCACACTAAACATTTAACATTTTACAAACAAATATATGAAATTAGTCCTGAAGCAACACAGAAAAGAAATAGGTCAAAAGCCACACATCTTCTGAGTACAAGTTTTGAATTTGATGCCAATATTATGCAAAATGAAATTTCTGGAATTATTTTTCTGAGACTATGTCTTGTGGTTTTCTCCTGCTCCTTGTTTGGGGAGAAGCAGTGTAATCACCACACATGTTTCTAACAACTATTTTAGTCTTTTCACATACCACTTATTTTTTATTGTAAAATAATAGGCAGAAACATATAGTATGAATGATTTATTAGAGCACAAGAAGTACATTATGTGAAATAAGTCCAGTGCATATGCAACAAAAAAGTCGTACAATTGTTGTTTTGCTCACTGGAAGTGCTTAAACATCTTATTATATTGGAGTTTTCTGCTGCTTGAAATCCAAAGTCCTGCTACATGACAAAAATTCTATTAGGATTCTATTGTAAACAAGTGTATTTCCCCCCTTGAGTAGAAAACACAATTTACTCTGATGCCCACATATACATGTGATAATGTAGCTTAGCTAACAGTGGCCATTCAGATGAATGGAAAACATATGATAATGGCAAACATTACTGAAAGATTATCACTACCAGAGAGACATTCACACTTATTAACACATGCAGGCTAAACAAGCAGAAGAACTGAAACGTAAACAACTGACATATTAATACTAGTATTAATTAACTAATACTCACTGTTAGAAAACACCGGAAGTTTCTTCTTTCTTCACCCACGTCATTGAAGTGGAAAACGATCCGCGTCCACACTAGCGTTTCACCCAGCGTTTCTGCACATATCTCCGACCACACTACTCCACCAAAAACGTATATCACGTGACCATTAGCGCACTCTGGGCATGCGCGTTCAAGTATAAACAGGAAGCATGTGTCCGCTCGGCTTTTGGTTATTGATAGTCAACAAACGCGAACCCAAAACCGGCGTCCTAAATAGGGCTTATGCTGCTTGAAGCGCGAGCGATTAGTAGAACAGTAGCTTGCCTCTTGCGAATATATGCAGCTGTTGTAGTAAAAAAGGCAAGAGTTTAACTGCACAATGGCGTCTAAAACGGACAATAGCGCGGTCAACGACGCTCCCATTTCTGTGTCCAGCAGCCACGCCTCCGTTTTCAGACGTCTCCGTTTCCCCCATCCACACTGAGACAAAGCAGCAGTGTTTTAGAATGAACACGGCCTCTCCAGCGTTTACAAAACGCTCCGTTTTCGGGGCTCAAAAACTCCGGCGTAGTGTGGACGGATGGCGTAACCGTAGCAAAACTTATGCGTTTTAAAACGAAAACACATTAGTGTAAACGGGGCCTCAGCCTACTCTGTCTTTCCTCCTTTTTTCCATCTCCTTTTCTCTCTGCCCAGCTCTTATACTGTGTTCACACCAGACGCGGCAAGTGTGGAGAAATCACGCTATTGGAGCGTAAATAGACGCGTGAAAATTTGAGTTAACTCGCTTCATTCGCGTGTCAAATCCACTTCGCGCCAAATTCACTTGAGAACAGACGTGGATTTGCGTGATGGGCAGGGCTTCTGTCTTCCCGGTGACTGTAGCTTCTTTGCTAAATGGCTAACATGGATTTTATAGAGAGAATAACTGTGTTTATGTGCTTTATGAAGGCTGAAAAACAGTGTCGATTCCTTTGGAGTCGTGTCTGAGTCCACTAGATCCTTTCTCAGAGGTGCACCCAGCTCTGTGAGTTCATAAACTCCTCCAGAAACTGTACCTGGATGATGGAAGCTTTCAGCGGTGCTTCTGACTGAGCCGAGCCCAGTTTGATCAACTGTTGTCAGTGTCGGCAGGAGGATTTTTACGTCATAATCACACCCCCACAAGAGCAAGCTCCTGATTGGTTAACGCGGCGCAAATGTCAGCTGAAGTTCAGATTTTCAAACGCACAAAACGCTCAATTCGCGCCGCAGCATTCGCGCAATTTGCGCCATTTGAGCCGTGCCATTCATTGACTTAACATGTAAATCATTCAAGCTTGACGCTTCTACTGCAGAATTTGTTCCCGGTTTTCATGAAGGGTTCGTTCACCAAAAACTGAAAATTATTTTGTCATCACTTACTCACACTTATGTCGTTCCAACTTCCAATCCCCTTCGTTCATCTTCAGAACACAAATGAAGATATTTGATGAAATCTGACAGCTCACACATCCACATTAATCAGCAATAGTCGATAATCCTGGTGTCAGATCTGGTGGACTGCGTGCGTGATAAACATACACACTAAAGCGGCGCACTCTAAACTGACAGCAGATATGAGAACTGCGTATGCAGGCCTGTACTGTTGTTCTTGTTTTTTTGTGGTGAACAAAAGTGGACTTGGTGTGATTACAGTTGACAATCACTGAAGACACATGGGATAGGTTTGAACAAGGCTTTGGCTACTTTTCTGGATTATTTCTGTGTCGTCTGTCTATGGAGGATGAAGTGGGTTAGAATGACATGAGGGGTGAGTGATTATTTATGTTTTTGGTTCACTAATTCTTTGAATAAACTCTCTTGAGTGTAGTAAATCAAGCTTTAGTCAAAATTCGTTTGCAGTTTTTCTTTGGCGCCGGCTGGGCTTTCAGCCACATGTGCTTTTGTTTATGATTCTTTATCGGTCCACATCGCATCACATTGCAGACGATCACTTATCACTATGACACTGTTTACATTGAGTAATAAACTGCATAAAGCGTAGTTATGACTCCGTTATGCTGATTTCACTACATTTATTTGATGGAATAGTAGTGTAGGCCGGTCTAGTGTAGGACGGTCTAGGTGATGATGTCATCATGGTCTAATTTTTTTTTGTCCTAGTGCATGCATGCCTTTACCTAAAACTTTATTATTATTGTTGTTTTCTTTTTAATGCGCGTTTTTGTTCAGCATATGATCATTATTTTTTGGCTGGTGACTGGTGCTGTCGGGTTTGTCTCCTCGTCTTCGGCACTGTCCATTGATCTCCCTACTGTGACTGTCAGTCACTTCTACACCTGTTCCACTACTTGAACTGTTCGACGTTGACCTGACTGGACAGTTCATTAGCCAAATGAAATGGGACGCTGTCCTCATGTCTGCCGCACTGGAGTTGTCGGTGACGCCTCTTAAATTGTTGCTGTTTGACAAATAAAGCTTGATTTCCCACAACGATGCGATATTATTATTATTTTTTTTGGTCTTCTTTCCCCCCAGTCTTTCAAGAGTTGCATTTAAGTAATGAATCTCAGTTTACACCTTGACTGGCTCAAATAATATCCATCAAGGAAACCCGCCTTGATGTCGCTTTTTATTTTGCACTGTCTGAAATCATCCGCCAGAGATTAAATCATCCACAGCTTGCATTTATTGGGTAAAATCAATACAAGTTAGCAGCTAAACTGTTTAGCCTTCTCTATTTAGTCAGTAGTTTAGACAGAGATATAAAGTAATAAATAAATAAATAGCAACAAGAGGGAGGTTTAAAAGAGGTTTCAAATGCCCCTCCAGTTATGCTATCCTGGCGCCTGGCCTGGTCTCCCGGGTGCTGTGGCGCAATAGTTCACAATATAATTTCACTGATGAGCTTTGTTGAAGAACAAACTGTGGGCTACTGGAAAAAAGTGTGCAGGATATGATGCTATACTCGATTATTTATCATTAGATATAGTTATCACTGGAGGCCTAAATCGAAATTTAATTTTGATGAATTGCTCAGCCCTGATTTTTGGGCAATTTCACAAAACCTGTCAGTGAGCAATAATTATATCGTCGCGCAGTGTGAACTTGAATCTATATTAGACCCCCTCTTAAGCTCTTGGGCTATTTTGGGTCATTCTGCCTGAATTTGGCCTTCCGATTTAAAAAGCTTCCCATACCCACAAGCAGAGGAGTAAATGCAAAAGTTTGGTATCATTTGAAAGATGCAATAATTATTTAACATAATCATATTTTCACGAATTTTGGAATATCATGACCCTACTTTGCTGCGTTTGGCACTTACGAGACATAGCAGGGGATTACTCAAGCACACAACCTCAGAAAACACTGAAAATAGGCTCATTTTGTCAGGGAGAACCTGAGGTAAAAGACGATACAGCTTGTTTGGCTATCTGTGCTATTTGCTGGCGCTCACGGAGCAAATAATCAATAATTTCCTGTATATATTTACAAAAAATGAGTTTATACCTTATGATTCATTCGAAGGCTGTTGGATAAGTGATTGTAAATCAATAAAAATAACAGTGGATCCTTGTTGTTGGAAATGAGAGCTTTCATTTGGTGTATGACTTGCTCATGTGTGTCATATATGAGCGATATGAAGAATATGCATACTGAACCATGTACACAATCGGAGCGGTCGACATAGTGTAAATTAAGTGTAAAATAAGAGTAAATAACTTCGTTACACTACAACAAATATCAAAGTGATGTATATCGGTTAAAAATAGACATTCTAAGCTTTCACTCAGTGGGTCATATGGTGTTATTGACACAGACAGACCTCTTAAAAACTATAGTTACTCTCCTGATGACGTCATGTTGTGCCCAGTATCGGGCACGCAGAGTTTAACAGTGAAGGAATAAATACACAGTGGCAGGTTTTCAAACTCTTTCAGATTTATTTCACTGCACAATGTGTTTATATTCTAGTTATAATCATCCGTACAGCGTGTTACAGTCAGAACTAACATCACAGTGAGGAATCAGTGATGAAACAATGGCGTAAAACAATTTCAACTGTTCCTCGTGAAATATAACGAGCTCTATGTGGTGTTTAAATAATCTACAATAAAGTATCTAAGAAACTGCACAGTAAAGGTTATGATTATTAATTTGGATTTACTTTAACATGTCGTTTAGTCAGCTGAAAAACATGTAGCAAATTCTCAAAGATGCTTTCCAGAGCGTCACGGCACCTTGCTGCAGTCTGTGAATAAAGCAGTTTCTGTGTATTAATTTACATGTTATTCTATACACCGTTGAAGTCAGAATTATTAGCCCCCCTGTTTATTTTTCCCCCTAATTTCTGATTAACAGAGAGCAGATCTCTCCAACACATTTCTAATCATAATAGTTTTCTTAACTCATCTCTAATCACTGATTTATTTTATCTTCGCCATGATGACAGTAAATAATATTAGACTAGATATTCTTCAAGACACTTCTATACAGCTTAAAGTGACATTTAAAGGCTTCACTAGGTTAATTGGGTTACTAGGCAGGTTAGGGTAATTAGGCAAGTTATTGTATAATGATGGTTTGTTCTGTAGACTATCGGGAAAGAAATCAGCTTAAAGGGGCTAATAATATTGACCGCGGCAAGCGTGGAGAAATCACGCTACTGGTGTGTAAATAGACGCATGAACATTTGAGTTAACTCACTTCATTCGAGTGTCAAATCCCCTTCGCGTCAAATTGACTTGAGAACAGACGTGGATTCGTGTGATGGGCAGGGCTTCTGTCTATGGCTTGGTGACTGTAGCTTTATTGCTAAATGGCTAACAGGGGTTTAATAGAGAGAATAACTGTGTTTATGTGCTTTATGAAGGCTGAAAAACAGCGTCGATTCCTTTGGAGCTGTATCTGAGTCCACTAGATTATTTCAGAGGTGCACCGAGCTCTGTGAGCTCATAAACTCCTCCAGAAACTGAACCTGGATGATGGAAGCTTTCAGCGGTGCTTCTGACTGAGCCAAGCCCAGTTTGATGAACCACTGTCTGTGTCGGCAGAAGGATTTCCCCCCGGGACACCAACAACAGGCGCTACGTCACGATCACACCCCTACAAGAGCAAGCTCCTGATTGGTTAACGCGACGCAAATGTCCGCTGAATTTCAGATTTTCAAACGTGTAAAACGATCAAGTCGCGCCGCGGCATTCGCGTCAAATCAGCTTAAAGGGGCTAATAATATTGACCTTTAAAAATTAAAAACAGCTTTTATTCTAGTCGAAATAAAACAAATAAGACTTTCTCCAGAAGAACAAATATTATCAGACATACTGTGAACATTTCCTGAATCTGTTCAACATCATTTGGGAAATATAAAAAAAATTAAAATAAATTAAAAGGGGGGCTAATAATTCTGACTTCAACTGGGTTTATAAATATAATTCATGCTGGTTATTTACAGTTTGGAGAACAGACTCACGCTGATCAGTCGTCATCGTCTGCATTCCCAGCACCTTTTTAGGGCTTTCGAACCAAGCGAATGTCATGTTTGCGTATCCTTGACCAGCGAGAGCAGATTTCAGCTGAAAATGATGAGAGATTCATTTTGAATGAGTTTTGTATGAAAGAATTGACACTAAATTTCTCTATGCATCTTGTTTCATATGATTTTTTTCTAGTGATAAATGAGATTAACTCTAGTCAAACATTAGTTTACGTTGCCGATAAGTAGGCTCACACGGAATCTTCGGAGCACAGATTTCCGCAGATTTTTAGCCCAGCATTGATTCTGTTTATTTACTTGGGTAAATTTGTGTAAATGTATATATTTATTCAGTTTTTAAATTAATTTCAGTAATAATACTGACTAATATGAAAATATTCATATGTTTTATTTACAATACAGTTTGTAAAGTACTATTTTCTGTCTTTCAGAAGAGATTTTATAAGAGAGAGATGCTTTGTTTACCAAATAAAGTGAACCTAATTGATTCACGTTGTAAACATTAAATAACAGTTAAATGGGGATTAATTTTTATTTCATATATTAAGGTTTTAGTTGTGATACTCCTAAAATCATTTCACATATATCCACAGATTTTTAGCCCATCATCGGTTCTGTTTATTTACTGGTGTAAATGTGTGAAAATTTATATATTTTTTCCAGTTTTTAAATTAATTTTATTAATATTAAATACTAATATGAAAATATTCATATTATTTATTTACAATTCAGTTTGTAAAGTACTATTTTCTGTCTTATAGTAGATATTTTAAATGAGAGACTTTCTTTGTTTACCAAATAAAGTGGATCTAAGTGGATTTGCATTGTAAACATTAAATAAATGTTAAAAAGATATTACTTTTTATTTCATATATTAAGGTTTTAGTTATGATACTCCCAAAATCATTCCGCATAAATCCACAGATTTTTGACTAAATACTCCGCAGAAATAGCAAAAAATGTCCGCAGATTCCGTCTGGCCCCGATAAGTTGTTCAAAACATTGCCAAAATTACATATAATTTAGGTATTTCACTCAAATTAATTAGGAATGCACTGAAAATATTTTTGGGTGACATATTTAAACAAAAAACCAACAAATGGTCTATTTGGATACTAATTCCACTGATATTGATAACAATATATATATCCCGATATTGATAAATTGCATGCAGTACGGGCATCAGAGTGGCGCAGTGGGTAGCACAATCGCCTCACAGCAAGAAGGTCACTGATTTGAACCTCAGTTGGGACAGTTGGCATTTCTGTGTACAGTTTGCATGTTCTCCCCATGTTGGTGTGGGTTTCCCCCGGGTGCTGCTATTTCCCCCACAAGTCCAAACACATGCGATACAGGTGAATTGAACTAAATTGGCCGTAGTGTATGAGTGTGAATGAGTGTGTATATATGTTTTCAAGTGATGGGTTGCAATTGGAAGGGCATATGCTGGATAAGTTGGCGGTTCATTCCGCTGTGGCGACGCCAGATTGATAAAGGGATAAAGCCGAAAAGAAAATGAATGAATTTATCCAGTACTAGACAATACTATTTTTTCCCCATTATGTTGATTTAACTGAACATGAAGTGATCCATTTAACATTCAACTGTCCATGGTTTTAAGACAGACACAAGGCAAAAAAAATAAATGAATAATACAAATCTACATATGTGATATTATTTATTATTTGTAGACATATTTTAATTTAAAATGACAGAACTGGAGCTAATCTAAAACTATAATGAAGACCAGAGACCAAAAATGATCCCAAATTAATATGTTGCGGGAAAAATATTAAATAAAAATTAAATAAACAGGAAAATTCAAGAGAAATGTTGAGTTTCTATTTTGTTTTGTTGCAATAACTCATTATATATATA
>CAIGQQ010012042.1:674508-704300 GCA_903798035.1 Danio albolineatus | reverse complement strand
CGCTGTGTACGCTTTTTGAGATCTCAAATATCTCTCGCGAGTGGCGTTCACAACAGCTGTTCTCACATAAACCCACCAGAGGACGCTGTGTACGCTTTTTGAGATCTCAAATGTCTCTTGCGAGTGCCGTTCGTGCCCGCTGTTCTCACGTAAACCCACCAGAGGCCGCTGTCGACTGACTGTTTGACTGACTGTTTGACTGACTGACTGACTGACCAACTGATCGACTAAATCCCTAAACCCAACCAAAATGTTATCGATTGACCCCCCCCCACACACTTCCCTAAACCCAACCAACGACTTTCAAAAGCAATCCAGAACAAAAGAAAAGGCCTCGTCTCATTTTTACCACGTTTTCAGACTTTATCAAAAGTCGTCCACAAGGAGGCAAGCGGTCAGCTGGTAAACGCGAAAAGGAACAGTGTCATACCGCCCCCTAGCATTCGTTTAAAAAATGAAACGCAGCCATACGCACCTCTGACTACATAATTGTGCGGTCTCCAGAAACGTATATAGGACTCCGTTTTCAGAGTGACCCTATGTTGTACATATTAGTACTTCATCATTCATGTGCTGTTACTGTAAAGTGTTAGAGAAATACTCACGTGGGGTTGTAGTAAGCAAATGAAGGGTCATTCCCGATGCGGGTGGTGGTGCCGTTTAGCGTTACATAAACTGAGTTCAGTGAATTAATTATTGTCACAGTGTTGATTCTGTATTCATTCAGCAGATTCACTCTTATCCACGGGTCAGGCTGTGTGATAGTGTGTGCACAGGTTTGGGGTAAACCATCAAGAGCGTATCTAGCATAGGAGCTTCCCATCTGCGATGACAGGACAGCCGTGCGCCACAAGGCAGCGTTCTCTGGAAAATATAGTCATGGTCAGTGTTGGGGTAATGCATTACCAGTAAAGCAAATCACGTAATAATAATATTCCTTTTCCACACTTAAACATTTTAAGTCACTACAACAATAACAACAAAAATACTACTTGTTTCCTTTCGCTTTTTCTGCACTGACCTAACATTATTTGTCAGTAATAAAAAAAAAAAAAAATTGTTGGGTTAACATAATATTATTAGTTTACTGGAGAGGTGAACTACTTTGTAACAAAACTCTTTAAGTTTTGCCAACTGAACATTTTTTGTTCCAGAACTGGAACGTCTAAAGTCGAGTGAACGAAAAAAAAATCCTTATTTCCTTTTGTTTTTTCTTGTGTACTCAACTTTTGAAAGCATCAGTGCTGACCTACAGTGTCTAAAGTTGAATGAACAAAAAAACTCTTGTGGAAATCGGTACTAAGAAATAATACATGATCAGAACAAACAAACATGTTCAATTGAAAAAAAAAAAAACAGAAACGAAACATTAATTAGACACAGAATTAAAAACAGGACAGGAGGCTAAACAACAATAATGGTAAACAAGGCGAGGATCAAAACATGGCAAGACAGACAGGGAAAAATGCTGTGTGATGCCTCACAGGGAAAAAAGACTCAGCAAAGAGTCTGTGTGAATGAGGTGTCTTTATAGTCCTAGTAATCAGTCCATCAGGAGCTTCCAGCTGTGATCCAGTATGAGCGTTTGATTTGTCATTTAAAGATGCAGTATGTAAGTTTGACACCCAGAGGTTGAACTAGGTATTGCACTCCTGAATCAAAACAAACATAAGCGCAGGTTGCCAGATTGAGGACAGGAGCGAGTAATTTAAACCATGCTCAGCAGCACCCAATAGAGGGAATATTCTCCATATTAAAGGAGTTTTTGTCCTGACCAACACCTGGAGCTGATATATTAGAAACGGCTTCAGTTTCTCACAGCTAAACAACAGAAAACTGACAATGATCAGCTTAGGTGCACCTCATGTGCTTTATTCAGTGCTAAATGGTAACAATGTGAGTTAGAGTTGCCATTTGACATGACATTTATTGCCATATACTGAAAGCAAGGCAAGGCAAGTTTATTTCTATAGCACATTTCATACACAGTGGCAATTCAAAGTGCTTTACATAAACAGGAATAAAATTGAAGTATAAGAAAATAGAAACAAATAATAAAAAAACAGATTAAAACAGATTAAAATAAGTTAAGACAAGTTATAAAAGAATGAAAAGAAAAGGCACAGCTAAACAGATGTGTTTTCAGTCTTGATTTGAATGTGCCTAATGTTGGAGCACATCTGATCATTTCCGGAAGCTGATTCCAGCAGCGGGGCGCGTAATAGCTGAAAGCAGATTCACCCTGCTTTGACTGAACTCTTGGAATTTCTAGTTTATATGATCCTAATGATCTGAGTCATCTGTTAGGTTTGTATTCAGTCAGCATATATGTAATGTATTGGGGTCCTAGGTCATTTAGTGATTTATAGACAAGTAATAATACTTTAAAATCTATTCTGAGTGTAACTGGGAGCCAGTGTAGAGACCTGAGGACAGGTGTGATGTGCTCTGATTTCCTGGTTCTGGTCAGAATCCTGGCCGCAGCGTTCTGGATGAGCTGCAACTGTCTGACTGTCTTTTTGGGAAGGCCAGTGAGGAGGCCATTACAGTAATCCATTCTGCTCAGCAGCAGATAGTTCACCTCAGATCCATTTAAAAGTGATCTTTAGAACTAAACACATATCAGTGATTCAGCATCTACATTTAATAAAGGATTAGATGATAAACCTTACCATTTAGCTGGAGTGCAGTGAGTGCACTATTATGTGCTTCTGAATGGCTGTATTTACTTCTCTGTCGTGTTTCGTCTAGTGCAAACAGCCAAATTGCCCATTACTGCGTATCTCGTCATGAAGCGTGTTGTTAGGACACAGGGTTACACTGTAACCTGCTCACCTAACGTTTACACTCTTTTTTCAGATAAGCGAGAATGTTCACTGAGCATGTTTCTGAAATATCTGCAAACATATTATGGTATCTTTATGCTTTAGAAGAGTCAACCCCCATTGACATTAATGCTATTATTGGTGTTACTATTATTGTTGTCGTTGTTGTTAGGGTTAGAAATACTGCAACCTTTATTTTTTCAAGTGAGGAGGTCTGAGATTAACTCAAAGTAATAAGTTGACAGAAGCTTTTTTGGGTGAATTTGCAAAGTTTTGCTCACAAAACTAATCGTATTGCTTGTAGTTGTACATTTTTGCAGATTTTTGCCAAACCAACAAACAAACAAACAAACAAACAAGTAATTTCGATTTTATTCAAGTTGGATTTTTTTCAGTGCAAGTAATGAGTAAAGTAATGCATAGCTTGAAAAAAATTAAGTAATAATATTGTTTACTTTTTAAGAATGTAATACGAGATTTTACTTTAATCTCATTTTTATTTTAAGACTGATCGAACGCCAGAAATTGCAGAATTTTTCACCCCCAAAAGATTAAATAGAAAATTCAAAGCAAAAAATCCCATTCTAGTTTCATGGCCTGTTGACCACCAGAAATCGACTGAAATAAAAGAATAGTTTTAAAATTTTAACATTTGAAGCAAGAACAATCCCATTTTTGTTCTATGGCAGATTGTATACACTGTAAAAAAAAATCTGTAATTTTATGGTTTATTTAAAATAAAATAATGGGCATTAAATTACAGAAATTTACCAGAAATTTAAATTTAAGGAAATTTCTGTATTTTAATATCCATTATTTTTACGGTATATTTCTGTAATTTAACAGCCATTATTTTACGTTTTTTACATTCTGCCAGAAATAACACAATTTGGCTGTTTGCTCCAGACGAAACACGACAGAAATGTAAATAGAGGGATTCAGAAGCACAGAATAGTGCACTACAGCGCAATGGTGAGGTTTATAATCTAATTAATACACATTAACCCTCTTTAACATGATTAAATGTAGATGCTGAATCACTGATATGTGTTTAGTTCTGAAGTTCAGTTTCAAACGGATCTGAGGTGAACTATCTGCTGCTGCTTTCAGTATATGGCAATAGATGTCATGTAATAAGGCATTCATTGTTAGCATTTAGCACTGAATAAAGCACATGAGGTGTAGCTGAGCTGACCATTGTCAGTGTTCTGTTGTTCAGCTGTGAGAAACTGAAGCCGTTTCTAATATATCAGCTCCAGCTGTTGGTTAGGACAAAAACTCATTTAATATGGAGAATATTGCTTCTATCTGTTGCTTTTATTTAGAGCACGGTTTAATTCACTCGCTCCTGTCCTCAATCTGGCAACCTGTGCTAGTGTTTGTTTTGATCCAGGAGTGCAATACCTAGTTCAACCACTGGGTGTCAAACTCACACACTGCGCCTTTAAATGACAATACTGGAGCAGTCTCTGACTCCTCCTGATCTCTCACACACACACACACACACACACACACAACTGGAAACTCCTGATGGAATGATTACTAGGACTATAAAGACAACTCATTCACACAGACTCTTTGCTGAGTCTTGTTTTTCCCTGTGAAGCATCACACAGCATTTTTCCCTGTTTGTCCTGCCATGTTTTGATCCTCGTCTTGTTTACCGTCATTGATTTGCCTTCTGTCCAGTTTCTAATTCTGTGTGCAATCTCAATCGCGTTTGCAATTTAATTTCAACCACCTGGCATATATCCGTAGACGACAACCTCGCAGACATTAAGAATCTTTCCAGTTCCAGGAATTTGAACAAACACATAACGTCCCTCCATCCCGCCGCACGAGAAGTTACTAAGGGCTCCAGCCGCCATAGAAGAGATCACAGCACATCTACAGACACAAAGATCAGCTGTTATTGGGTTTCTTTTCATCCTCAGTTAGCGCTGCTCGATTATGGCTAAAATCATATGCAGGGTTATTTGGGTCTATGTTGTAATCACGGTTATTTAACCCTTATTTATTGATCAAATTGAGTCCCCTTTGGTGATGTTGGTGCTGTTTTTGCCCCATTGACTTCCATTACGATCACATTTATTGATCGCAAAGCCTTGACAACATATAATCATGCATTCGTGCGTGTATTGTTGAGTGTTTGAACTTTTTTTAAAGCATTTAAAACCGATTAACTGCACAGCTGCTATTAAATTATATCAATAAAAAGTACAAAAAAATTTAAAGTTTAAAAATGAAATATATATATTACATATTTAAAATTTGATTAAATTATGCAAATATTTGCACCTGCAGAAAAAAAAAAAAACTAAACAGAAATGTCAGAGAAATCCTCACAGGGGATTGGAGTAAATACTGTCAGGGAAAATGCCGACACGAATCTCCGCTCCGCCTATCCTGGTGTAAAATGCACTGTCTACATTGGTGAATGTGATTGTGTTGACTTGGTATTTGCTCATGAGCTCCAATTTCCACCAGGGGTTGTCCTCAGACTGTGTGTGTGAACAGCTGTTAGGGTCTCCATCCACACCATTCAACGCAACTAATGTGCCGTACTGGGACGACTGCGCTGCACTTCGCCATGAGGCTACGATCTCTGGAAAAAAAACAAAGTCAATAAAAACAATATATTGATTATAAAATATTGCTTCTTACGTATAAATCCTTAAAGGGGGGGGCCCAGAGTGTATTTTTAAAGCTTGCTTGTGTTTATGGGGTGTAAAGCAATGTGTGCTCAAGATTCATTTGTGAAAAATCACTGTATTTTTAATATATCTTACTTTAATTATATACAGCTACTCGGCTTACATGAAAACCACTGTCATATTTACTAGTTCCCCTGAAAGCCCACTCTCAAGAGGCTCTGATTGGTCAGCTAACATAATGTGCTGAGATTCGCGGATCAGTTCCATGTCACCAGGAAGCGTCCTGTTATAACATTACAGCACATCTGGCGACGCCCCTTTGCTGTGCAGGGTGTATGCTTGTAACTTGAAGGGTTTATGACATCATTAACCAGGATGTATTTATTTGTAGTCCCCAAACTTCATTCGCTGTAGGCTTTGCTAAGCTAACTCTGTAATAGCCAATGTCTCCCTTTGCATTGAACTTTGAGCATCTTACATTCACACAGCTACATTACACATCAACTAAAGTTTAACATGTGATATCGTAGTGGACCACCTCTTTTAAAGAGCCCCTATTATGGGTTTTTGAAAATGAGCTTGCACGCAGTGTGTAACACAGCTCTAAGTGAAGTGAAATATCCAGCTGAGGCTTAAATCTGAAAGCGCACAGTGTTTAAAACTATTGATTCATCTATATCAGAGTCGACTCTTCGAATGAATCGTCTTGATAACGAGTCTTTAGCCCAGTGGTTCTCAAACCAGGGTTCACCGGGTACCACCATAATGACCAGAATTGAAATACATTAGTGTAGTAGGCCTAATTAAGCAGCGACTGCACTGCACAGTTCAAAAACGAGGTAAATAAATTCCTATTTTTAAGAATATGTATTATTGTCAGCAACTTTAAATAATATAAATAGTTTGAACATTAACAGTGCTTGCAGACCAAAACAAAATCTTCACTGTTTAAATTAAAATGTGCTTTTAAAAGTGATTTAAAAATGGCACTGTTCTTATAAAGTAAAAAGAAAACTGCTGTACTTGTAAAGTATTAATGTATAGTAGCCTATTCATCGACACCTGGAAATGTTGCTTGGACCTGATGAATATAGGCTAAGTGTCATACACGTATAAATTTTTTAATACATTTTGAGATATATATTGCATGTACAGATGACATATTTGTATATCTTTGAAATCTAAACGTTATATTTTGATATGATTCGGAATTACATATTTAACTTAGAAATTAGATCTGCTTACTGCTCGTCATTTACAGTAGGCCTGTGTCTGTCAGAAAAGCCAGTGATTAATGCATAAATTCCATAGTCTGTTGATGTTCTTGATTGTGATTGGCTGGAGGGTGTGGTATATTTTCGTTGTAGCGCACAGGTAGTTCCAGTCAGTTTTGATCACAGTTGGAAATAAATGCGCTTCTACCAAACGTTTACAGTTACCACAGCAACTTGCATGTGCTGCGCATGAGACCGATCAGGGCTGATAACAATGGACGGGATATCCGCAAAATTAGAAAAATACTCATCAACTATGCCACAAAATCAAGTTTTAAGAGTGATTATCCCTTACATACACATAAACAGTGCTTGACCAATTCATACGTGCAGTATTCCTGAGTTTGCAGCAGCTGAAATTCCAAGTTGGACTGGTCTGCTGAAGGGCTTCTCTAGCGCATGTGTATCTGCGCGTGCCTCTTTCTTTTCCTCCGCGCCAAGCTTTTTGCTTGATTTTTTAACATCTGATGACGCGATGCACTAGAGTAAACATTCTAAGCACTCCGGTGTACTCGTACGCTTCAGGGAACAGCCAATACTGTCTGATCACCGTGTTATCGTACGCGTCAAAGGGTTAAAAAGTGTGTTAATTTTATTCTTTTATTATTCAGCAATTCTTCCGCGTACCACTAGAAGAAAGCCCGTGTACAACAGTTTGAGAACCACTGCTTTAGCCGTTTCGGCATGGTGTGGATACAGAACTTAAGCCCCGTCCATTTATTGCATGCGCAAACCCAGAAAAAATTTAACCCCCCGGCCCCGTCCACAAACACAGTAGCAAGAAAAAGGAGAAGAAGAACACTGTAGCAGACGCCGGTTGAATCGTGTCACGAAGACGCTGTGCTCAGCTGGATATTATTGGAAGTGTGCCCAAAGATGAAACTTGTAAGAGTCAGTGATTTTTGCAAAAACACCTCAGCATTACAGCCCCAGCCTTGTGCTGTGTTCCCGTCATTCTTTTGACAAGTGCTTCTGAAATCTACACGCTTACAACGGTGGGTTCGTCGGCCATTTGTTAAAGGAAAGATGTAGTCTTTTGAGACTTTGCAGAGCTTGACAGGAACTTTACAGTACACAGTTCATGGACCAGTTTCTTCCTCCATTTCACAAGTGTAAGTAACTTAAGTGGGATTAAAATTGTTGTCTCCTTGTTTTCTTTAGCTTGCAAATTGTGTATTTAATTGTGTTTTGTTACTTGTAATCAGTGTTGGGTGTAACGCATTACTATAATTAAATTACTTTTTCACTGAAAAAGTAAAGTAACTAATTACTGTTCATTTTTAGGTATTTTAATTACAGTTACTTACAATGTACCTGCGTTACATTGTAAAATAAGTAAACTCGCTGAATAATCTTACACAATTTTATTAATTTATGTTCTAAAGGTAAAAGTAAACTCTGGCGCTTTAAAATCATCGTAGTGCAGATGCATGTGATAGCGCCGCGCGCCAGTTTGCTGCTAGTCATAAAGCGGAAGATGTCGGACTCAGCTGAAGCGAGTGGCTGTTTTACGAAATGAAAATATTCCCAGACAAGAACATTACAGTATTAATCAATTTATTTTTCCTCATTGCGCGCCTGCGTGCTGCAGCGTGCGGCTTTTTCAAGGCTATCGCGCACCTTACATAGGCTAATTTATGAAGATTACTATGAGAAAGGCTAGGATGACTACGCAGATGTGACAGAGGGAGTCGGCGAATTTAACATGACTGATGCTGCTCTGTTTACAGAGTAATAAGACACCTTTTGCTCGATCGGATCACAGGTAAACAAGAGAGACACGATCCAGTTCAAAAACATGCCGTATAAATCTGAAGCCTTTTGTCCACTTCCGATCATACTGCACGGGTTTCATTCTAATACCGCCAAAAATAATTCTTTTTTTTTGTTAAGATTGCCTGATCCTGCCTGATCGATAGATATGCAGAATAATATTTAAGAAGGTTACATTGCATACTAAAAATTATTATGCATGTAATTATTATAGATTTTTTTAAAAATAGAATATAATAAAGATGATTTAGAAAACTAAAAGGCTAAACTATTTCATGTTTGACTCATATGTTTTATCTAAGTATTTATTATTTACAGAGTTAAATATTTATTATTTGTCCACTCAAGGTTTATAGGGAAGTATTTAGTTAAATTACTTATTGAGTAATTAAGTTACTTTTCAGACACAGTAATTAGAAAAGTATTTTAAATACAATATTGATTAAGTAATTAGTAATTAATTACTTTTTTAAAGTAACTTACCCAACACTGCTTGTAACACCTTGTAGCGTGTCTGGTTATCTCTTTATATTCTCATATCATGTCTAAAGCCACGTTGAAAACGTGACACATGCTGCTTTGTTTGCAGATTTAAACGTGTTTGAGCTCGCGATCCTCCGCCATTTGTCATTGCTATGGCTACATCAGCTCTCCTACACACGTGCAGCGGTCAAGTTTCAAAACAGTTCAGCTTTTGCCGCTGTGTGCATTAATACTGAGTGTGTGTCGCTGTTTTTACTTATGGTTATGAATAGAGCAATATGCTGGTGTTTAACTGCACTGCTTTGGGCTTACATACCTGCCAACATTTGTCCCTGTAAATGCGGGAGACCGGAGGGGGTGAGATGTCTAAATAACACTGTTGAGAAGCGGGTACTGTGTACTGTGGTGTTAGTAACTACAATGAAGCGTGTTTCACGCTGCCGCTGCGATCGGATCCTATACCAATGTTGGTGACCTGGGGGTTTCACAGACCATACCAAAATGCTGAGGATGGTTAAAATTACGGGAGTTTTCCAGGAGAATTAACAAAACTCTGACAACTTCAATTGTTTATAAGCCACGGTGGGCATTTCTATCCATCTCTAGCGCTGAACGCTGTCGACCAATCGCAACAGACTGTCATTGGTCCAATTAGTGCAATTAGCATCGCGCTAAGGAGGGGTTTGGGAACAAACGAATCGCTGAACGAATCATATGGGAGTCACTGGGATAATCAGGTAAAAATAAATGCTTATTATAAGACAATAAAACGTGTTTTTGACCTTGGATGCAGGTCAGCCTGTTGCTGGAGACCCTAAAACTAAAATGTAACCCTTTTTAGTGTTTAATAGGGGCTCTTTAAACAATCTAGTTCCTGTTTATCTAACCAACCTTCTGTCTTGCTACAATCCATCCCGCTCTTTTAGATCTCAAAACTCAGGGCTTCTGGTAGTACCCAGAATAGCAAAGTCCACTACACTGTAAACCCCGCTGTTGTCATTACTAATACAACTTGACGTTACGTAAAATACCAAGTTTTGGCATCAAAACATAAACAGGTGTGCTTAATGTACTCATTAGGCAGCAAAAATCTTTTGATGAACGTTTTAAGTTCTCTGAACTTCTGAAATTCTGCCTTGACAACCGCACTTGTTTGTTGATAAATATTTTATATGACACAAGGTGCTCATTTTGCTTGTGATGCTGAATTTTGCTGAAGCGCAGCAGGACAGAGGCACTACCTGAACCCATCTGACCAAAGAGAAAAGTTAAATTAGTAGGTAGATATTTAAATGCTTATATACATTTTTCTCAATTGATATACATTCAGGGGTGATGCACTGGGCATGCAAGCAGGTCGCTGGTTCGAGTCCCAACTGGGTCAGTTGGCATTTCTGTGTGGAGTTTGCATGTTCTCCCCGTGTTGGCTTTGGGTTTCCTCCGGGTGCTCCGGTTTCCAAACACATGCGCTCTTGAGGAATTGTTTAACTAAATTGGCTGTAATATATGAGTGTGTATGGGTGTTTCCCAATTCTCGGTTGCAGCTGAAAGGGCATCCGCTGTGTAAAACACATGCTGGATAAATTAGTGATTCATTCTGTGCCGAAGGACAGTGGATGAGACTTAACAATGAGGTTAATCATGATATATATTAAGATATTAAATGGGCTTATTATTTTTCAAGAGTTCACACTTAGCTGACGATTTATAATAACTTTGCCACTTAAACTGTATATTTATGATATGACATTAGTTATTATAAAGCTGTATAATCTAACAACTATAACTCAATTTAAAAAGCATTTCAAGAGTTCACGCTTAGCTGATGATTGATTATAAAGCGTGTTTGGCATGCTGTCCCGGGAGAGAGCCCTGAGCTTGTGGCATCCTCGAGCCTGGGGCTCCCTCCCGTTGCAGGGCGAGAGGGGAGTCCCAGTTCAGGTAGATCTCGTGAACTCCCCCGCTTGGTAAATGTAGATTATGAATGGCTCTGGAGAGCGTGTGCTGAATTCTACGCTTATATATGGTGTCGATTTAGTTGTCAATTTACTTATGTTACATGTTTTTGGTCTGTGGGAGGAAACCGGAGCGCCCGGGGAAAACCCACACAAACACAGGGGGAAAATGCAAACTCCACACAGAAATGCCGACTTGCCCAGGTAAGATCTGAGCCAGTGACATTCTTGCTGTGAGGCAATGGTGCTAACCATTGGGCCTCTGTGCTGCCTTGATAAGGAAAGGTGGAGGAGTAGGAGTGGAAGGGGGGATTCTTCAAGACGAAGATGGCTAAGGTAAGACACTCTGGTTATTTATAGTGATTTAGGAATCGTCTGATTGGTGAATCATGCATTAGCGAATCAGGACCAGCTGCTATCAATCATAAGCAAAACTAGCTTATAAATAAACTTCACTTGATGAACAGAGATGTAAACAAAAAGATGCTTTTACCTCCTGCTCCATTCGCCAGTTGTTGGATTGATAAAAAGCCTGTGTTAAAAACAAGATTCAAATTAATTCCAGGCACATTTGACTATCATTGCATTTGAATGACACTGTTTTGTGTATCAGTTCCAAACATCGTCTGGTCTCCCAACGGCAATATTCATGTATTTCCTAGTAGATGCACCCTTTGATAGTGATTTTAGACTGGAACTCTCAACATGACATGAATTATAACCAGTGGTGTGAAGTAACTAATTACAGATACTCAGACTACTGTAATTGAGTAGTTTTTCTCAGGAGTTGTACTTTACTGAGTAGTTTTATAAATGTGTGCTTTTACTTCCCCTTTAGCACATGTTTACTGCAGTATCTGTACTTTTACTCCACTACTGTCCTTCATCCTGCAGTCACTACTGTATTTCTGTCTTGTCTATGGTCATTGTCTACAGTAGAAAGATCAGTCCTGTGATTCCTGTCCAATTAAATCACACATAGAAAGTAAATCACATCATACTGAACAACCTCAAGACATGGGCGCTTTATAAACGCAGCAAACCTTTGGGAAACATTAAAAATGTCCAAGAAGATGTTCAAAATCTGCACACGCAATGATCCAGAGACTGTTTATAGACTGCATGTGACTGAAAATGATGGATGTCGAGTGAAATCAAACAGCCTTAAACAATTTTTATAGATTTAAAGAAGGCATTTGATAGAATAAATCATAATATATTGATAACTAAACTAGAAAGGTATGGTATTAGAGGAGTAGCCTTGGATTGGATAAGCAGTTATTTAAAAAATAGACAACAGTTTGTGAAAATTGGCAACCATAAATCTTCATATATAAATGTCAATTGTGGCATACCACAAGGATCAGTTTTAGGTCCAATATTGTTTAGAATTTACATTAGTGATATGTGTAAGATATCAGAGTTTTTTAAGTTTATTTTATTTGCAGATGATACAAGTATTTTTTGTTCTGGGGATAATTTACCAAAAACTTATGGAGTTGATTAAAACAGAAATTAATAAATTGAAATTGTGGTTTGACGTGAACAAATTGTCATTAAATTTAAGTAAAACAAAGGTTATGTTATTTGGGAAATTAAAAAGTAGTCATAATATAGATTTACAAACTGATCATGAAGTTATAGAAAGAGTATACGGAATTAGGTTTCTTGGTGTTATATTAGATCATAAAATTAGTTTGAAACAGCAAATAAATAATGTGATGTCAAAATTAGTGAAAACAATAGCAATAGTGTATAAAGCAAGATTTATCCTGGATAATAAATCTGTGTATTTATTATATAACACACTTATGTTGCCATATACGAGTTATTGTGCTGAAATTTGGGGGAACACATATAAATCTAATGTACAATCTTTATGTACATTACAGAAAAAAGTCATTAGACTGATAGAAAATAGATATTTTATGTATATTATTTTTTTGTGAAAACGAATGAAGAATGGAAGGAAGGGCCAAATAAAAGGAAAGACCAAACAAGGAATGGAAGGAAGGATCGAAGAACCAGATAAATGAAGGATTCAAGGAAGGACTGAACAAACTAAGGAAGGAAAGAAGGAAAGAACAAATGACCTAATGAAGGAAGGAACAAAAATATGGAAGAAAGAATGAGCGAACAAATGAAGGGAGGAAAGAAGGAAGCACCAAACGAATGAAGGAAGAATTCAAGGAAGGACTGAACAAACTAAGGAAGGAAGGAAGGAACGAACTAATGAACAATGGATCTAATGAAGGAACAAAAATACGAAAGAAAGAATGAGCGAACAAATGAAGGGAGGAAAGAAGGAAGGATCAAACGAATGAAGGAAGAATTCAAGGAAGGACTGAACAAACCAAGGAAGGAAGGAAGAAATGATCAAACGAATGAATGAACAAAAGGACCTAATGAAGGAGGGAACAAAAATATGAACGAACGAACGAGTGAACGAAGGAAGGAGAAAACAAACGAATGAATGCAGGAAGGAGAGAACAAACAAATAATTGAAGGAAGGTTGGAAGGAACTAACGAGAATTGGAAGATCCCTAAATACAGCACATGTTGTTTGTGCAGGGATGTGTAAACGTAACATTCTGTAAACGCATCAACTTTTCTACAGTGTAATACTCACTACTCTTGAGTACTTCTAAAAGGTCTACTTTTTACTCATACTTTGAGTAATATTTACTACAGATACTTTTACTCTACTGCACTACATTTTTGTGCAAGTAATGGTACTTTTACTTGAGTATGATTGTTCAGTACTCTTTCCACCACTGATTATAAGACATGAATTAGACTTGATGGTTTTCTTCAATGAATTCTTAGTTTAAAGACTCCTTTTTCCCTTGAGGTAAACTATCTGTAAAAGTGTCTCTCCTCATCGTGTCTCGTCTTCCACTAATTAGAATATGCAAAGGGTGAAATGGCCATCCACTGCTGTAAAATCGCCTCAAGACTTTGGTGATTTTCAAACACGAACACGTAGGTCTTATAATCGTTTACATACTCAAATAAGCCTTTACACCAGAGATGCCCAAAGTAGGACCCGGGGGCCAAAGTTGGTCCATTGTAACCTTTGATTTGGCCCACCGTCCCATCTAAGAGGAGAATGAGAATGACGGAGAGGATGCGGGCGAATGCTTTTAAAACGTAAACACAGCAAAAATCCTGGTGTTGAATATACAGTGTGATTTTTTTTTTTTTTTTTGGAGTTATTCGGTGTTAAAACCCGGAGTACATTTCAATCCACGAGTGTGAAAGAGCGCATATTTAAGAGTTTAACCCATTATGCAGTGTATTTGCCACTAGTGAAAGGAAGTCCAGTTTTTTATTCGAACCGGTTCTTTCGGACAAACAGTGATCAAACAAGTATGTTTTATAAGTCTTGATGATATAATAAATTAAACACTCTAAAAAGTGCAGGGTTAAATCCGTAAACACATTTTTGGGTTAATTGTGCATGACTAAACCAGCTGGGTTGTCTGGGGTACTGCAAACACACAGTTGGGCTGCCCATTCTCGATCAACCCAACTGAAAGGGCAAAGGGGGTTCTCTCACCTTTTAACACCTAAGCTGGGTTATTTTAACCCAACTGCTTTATTCATTTTTCATGGAACTTTCTGGATTCATCACGACGTCAGACAGTCACGGAGCTCGCAACAAGCAGGATTATAGGGTAACTAAAATTACCTATATACGGTAAATGTTTACCAATAGTTTGAATAAATCATGCTAAAGGTTTACCGATTTCACTGTTTTTGATCTGTCAGTGTGTGGGTTTTGCCTTCTGTTAACTGAAATGATGTAGATGCAGAAATGAAGGTGCAGAATGAAGTAGGCTAACGGCTATATGGTGAAAAACTGCTCACGGCTTATCATGTTTTGTCATAATTAGGTCAGTAAGTACTAAAACTGTACTTTTGAGGCTATATTTTTTCAAGTATGTGTATAACGTGCCCAATTCAACGACGAAGCCATAACTTCTTTTTATTGATGCATGAAAAAATATTGTAGGTTTTTGAGAAACTGAATTTTTCATTTTCATAAGCTTTACACTGTCACCACCAGAAGTGAAACAAACAGTCAAAAACTCTTTAGAAATATTTACATTTTTTGTCCGATGAATCTAGAATATGAGAAAGGTTTCTTTTTTTTTAATTAATTGTAACAAAAGATCTCCAAAAACACATTTATCATGAACAGGTTCAGATGTGAACAGATATGACACTGATCTAAGATTCCTAAGTGTTGTGTTATTAACAGGTGGAGACCAACACGGTGGAAACACAACAAGATGCCGAGACCAGTGATTCCTGATGAGGCAACGACCTGGAAGTTTAGTTTGGACTCTCATGTGGCAATAATCTATTTTTTAGTGTTTGATATGAAGCTAGTTTTATATGTCTTTATGGGTGGGGGGAAACAGTTGAACCCAGTCAAAAATATTAAAGTGTGAGCTGTAATAAAATAGATTTTTACTGCAGCATTTTGTGTTGTATAATAATTATATAAAATATATAAATGCATTTATTTGTGATTGTTATTTACTATTAGATTAGATTAGATTAGATTAGATTCAACTTTATTGTCATTACACATGTACAAGTACAAAGCAGCGAAATGCAGTTTAGGTCTAACCAGGAGTGCAATAGCAGCAAGTGCAGATGCAGGTATAAATTATAAGGTGCAGTTATAGAAACACTATGGTGATATTTACAGATGGACGTACTATGAACATTATATACAGGTTGACTTGGTTATGAGCCCAGATTTACAATAAATGATTATACGTACAGGTTGATATTAATAATAAGAGTGCAGATAGATAAACAATTACAAATGTACAGTGGGTGTGTACAGTTCAAATAAATGAATCAGTGCAATGTAGGTTGCTTATTAATAATCAAAAGTGTGCAGATAAACATAATTACTAATGTATATGTACAGTGGGTGTGTACAGTTCAAATAGGTGAATCAGTGCAATGTAGGTTGCTTATTAATAATCAAACGTGTGCAGATAGATAAACAATTACAAATGTATATGTACAGTGAGTGTGCTGTTAGTAATAATGGTAAATATAAAGGTAGCAAGGGATAAGACAACAAATAACCCAATGTTTAAATCATATTTAACCTCGCAACTTGGTTAACCTAACCTACTGGTTGGTTTAAACAAACAACCCAGGATTTGGGCTAAATAAGTAAACCCAGCACTTGGGTCAAAACAACCCAAGGTGTGTTCTGTCCCATAGTTACCCAGTGCCTGGGTTAGGGTTGGGTTATGTTTCAACCATGCATTTTTTAGAGTGTAAGTGGTTTTATAATGGAGTTTTAAGAGATTTAGAAAAATGATTTCTCCAGCACTGAGCTTTGCAGTGTTCAGTGTACTGTTTATTTGTTTATTCGTGCATTGAACAAAAAAGAAAAAAGGTAAAGCTGCGTTTTATGGGCAAATGTCCTCATTGTGACCTGTGATTGTGAAATTGTGTTATGGAACAGATAAATGTTTTAGTGTTCTGCCAATCTGTCGTCTGTCTTGTTTAATTAACTCAGTGTTTTGAGTACAATTTACTTCCAATCAGTTTCCACACATTTTCTTAGTAAAATGAACGAGCAGTGCAGTTAAGATTACTGTTGTGTTTGAGTTGTGTATACTTGGCTTAACTTGCTTTTGTAAGTTGGGTTAACTTGTCAAGTTGAGTTCAGAGTACTCTCATTTTGTAGTTCTATCTACAAAAATATGCGAGTTACCTGTACACAGTTTTAGTCAGCTTTTTTAACTCCAGAATTATGAATTAATTTTCTTAAGGCGATCAGTTTCCACACTTTTCCTAAGTCAATTCAACTCATTACTTTTTACAGTGTGCTTACAACATAATTACAGATGTACAGTAATTAATACAGGTATTTAATCAAGCATCTATGTAAAAACATGTATTTACACAACAAGTACATTGTAATGAATTATTAATTTTGGTGTGAGTACATATTAGTTAAGGCCACAATATAAAGTGGGACCATATATATTAATAATAGGCATGTCTGAATTGACAATAAGGCTAGCTTTGATAAGACCCGACCTGAATATTTTCAACACCCCTGATATAACAAACAGTTAACTACTTAATAAACAGTTAAGTTACTTTAACTATGAACAGAAACATTATTAGTTAATGTTAGATCGTCAAATAAACAGCAGATATGTGTAAGTATGCTGTACTTTACCCAGAAAGATCCACAGGCACATCTTCATGGCTGGTTGAAGGCGTCTTTCCGTCCGTCTTTCTGGATAAAAAGTGGGAGTGATTTCAACTTTATGGAGACAATTTGATTACGTTTTCCTCGCACGTCTCCTCCTCTCACCTCATTACTCTACTTTATTTCTAATTCAGTTCACTTCAAAACAGGTTTGATGGCATGAGTATTGTCAAGGCATTGTGGATTACATAAACAGTAAGTAGAATTGTAAAGGGATTATATAATACAACCCCTAATCAGAAAAAAAATTGGCACAGTGTGAAAAACGCCAATACAAAAATCAAAGACGATAGTGATTTCTAAATTTACGTTGACTTGTATTTTAACGCATACGATACGAACACAACTGTTTTGTCTGGTCAACTTCAATTCGATATTAAATATAAATCTGTCATTACTGTAAGTAGGCCTGTCACAATAATCAATATATCGACTTATCGCACAATATATGGACATGACCTCAATAATTTTTGGTGATGCGATATATATCGCCCATACGTAAAAAACAATTCTTGCAACATTTCAGCTGATTGAACAACCTCTCCCTCTCTATTGGAGGTGTCCGTGTCAGTATGGTTAAAAAAACACTATAGTATTTACCATAAATGACTAAAATATATTTTGATGTGGGTACCTGACAACTGAAAATAGATCTGATAGCAGATATCGCAGCCTCTTTTACTTTTTACCTTGCTTTTTTTGTTAACATTTATTATTATTTGTTTTGGATCTGCGTTTTCACGTTCCAATTCGAATGCCTGATCATTAAATTATTAAAATGATTAAATTAAATCAAATATTCTTAAGAACAAAATATTACGTGTTCTTTTGAAGAGTGTACTTGCGTTATGATGCTATCATATTCTGGCATTATATAATGACTGGCCTAAAATGGTCTTAAAATGACAATAATATCGTTTATCGTGATATATTTTGGTGCAATATATCGTACAACAAAAAACAGATATCGTGACAGGCCTAACTGTAAGTGTCTGTAGTGTATGTGTGTTTCCCAGTAATGGGTTGCAGATGGAAGGGCATGTGTAAAACATATGCTGGATAAGTTGGCGGTTCATTCCGCCGTGGCGTCCCTTGATTAATAAAGAGACTAAGCTGAAAAGAAAATGAATGGTGTTGTGTGAAATGTATGGTAATGTCGCGTTTGCATTTCGTCCCCTTCGGCCTCTTACCGTGTGTTTATACAGCTCTGTCAGAATTTACATAGTCTTAAGATCGATCCTGGAGATGTACTGATATTAGTCTCTTTTTGTGGATAAATGCACACCGTGATCTCGAAACCTTGTAGGTGGATAGAGAAATGGTATATTTTTGGGAATACTTGAACTTCAAGAAGGCATCTTCATCTAGAAACTGTAAATAATACACAAATAAACCTACTACTGTGTGCTGACAACATTTGGTTTGCAGGCCGTCTTAACACTGTCTGAACTTAATGCAAATAAAACTGAACAGGACACTGTGCACAGAGTACAGAACGTGCACGTGTCCACTCTAACCCAGAGTCTAACTCAAAGCATATCATCATTCATCAGACTTATCATCAGTGCTATGTAGAAATAGTTTCATTGATTTAAATTCAAAGTAAGTCTTGTTAGTGTAATGTAAATACTTTAAATTTCAAGTGTTCAAGAGTTCACACTTAGCTGATGATTGATTATAAAGTGTGTTTGGCATGCTGTCCCGGGAGAGAGCCCCGAGCTCATAAGATCCTCGAGCCCGGGGCTTCCTCCCGTTTGCAGGGCGAGAGGAGAGTTTGAGCTCAGGTAGATCTGGAGAACCCCCCGCCCTCCTGCTGCTTATAAATTGCCATGAGGGTATGCTGCTGCTGCTGGTGGATTTGGGTAAGGTGCTGATTTGTTTAAGTCAATTTACTTATGTCTCATGTTTCGGACTGTGGGAGGAAACCAGAGGACCCGGGGAAAACCCACGCGAGCACGGGGAGAACATGAACTCCGCACAGAAATGTCTTCTGGCTGGGTAGAGGCCCAAACCAGAGGCAT
This sequence comes from Danio albolineatus, assembly GCA_903798035.1. NCBI lineage: Eukaryota > Metazoa > Chordata > Actinopteri > Cypriniformes > Danionidae > Danio > Danio albolineatus. The sequence continues at coordinate 685,056 of CAIGQQ010012042.1, read as the reverse complement.
TCTTGCTGTGAGGCGACAGTGCTAGCCACTGGGCCGCCGTGCCGCCCTATAGAGGAAAAAAGAGGAGAGGGGGTGGAAGGGGGGATTCTTCGAGACGAAGATGACTCGGGTAAGATGCTTTGGTTATTTATACTAAGTCGGAAATCGTCTGATTGGTGGATTGTGCCTTAGCTTGACTCTGGGCCAGCCGTGTCAATCAGAAGCACGTGATCCTCTCGAAATTAGTTTATAACTAAACTTCACGAAAAATATTGGTTCCCGCTGTCACGTGACTTCTAACGTCATTTGACGTCGTTCGTGTTTATAGATATATACACTAGGGCCCAATCCCAATTCTATTTTTGTACCCCTACCCCTTTCATTCCCCATGGCCCTTACAAGCGAGGGTTAAGGGGAAGGGCTTCAAAACTTCCCCCTAAGAATTGGGACAGCACTTCAACACCTGCACACGTCATCATATGTCATCGCCATCTCTTGCTTCATATGAGATCAGACGATCACGACTGCTGGAGTTACTCCAGTTGTGTTATTGTTTGGTGTTTATCTTCAGGAAATCACTGAAGGCGTATATTATGTTATCATAACCATCTAATGTGGCGATAAGATCGTAACTATACTGTGTATTTACACAGTGGCCATATTTATCAGTGTAAACACACGAAAACACAACATTAACATTATAGCAGACACTGTAAAAGCTCATTCTCAGACACTAGACATTACTGACAGGGTATTCGAGCGTCAACGTGTGTCAGGATGTTGTGGGACTGCTGTACAGGAGTTGTGTGGATCATGGATTATAGATTGCAAAATTTAGTGGTTTTTTTGCATTTTTTTTAAAAGGATGATGGTAAAACACGAGCGCGGTTATGAATATGTTAAAACATGTGTTTGTTTGTCGTAAAAATACGTAAAAATTACTAAAAATACTAATTTGTGGATCTCCTTACTTCCGGGTTCAGCTATCCTGCCGCTGTGGCAGGTGCATTCAGGGAAATTTTCTTACCCCTCCGTTTTAAGTGTGGTACTGAAAAAAAAAAAACCTTGCCCTTAGCCCTACGCCTTCAAGCTTAAGAGAATTGGGACACCACTACCCCTTGACGTGAACATGCAAAACGAGGGGTATGGGGGAAGGGGAAGGGCTAAGGGGTAGAATTGGGATTGGGCCTAGATGTGATGCCCTGCCTACCCTGACCGCATTTACCTGATCTGTAGGATATCTGTATGCAATCAAAGCATTTTATGTAGAAGTTGTGTAGCCTAATAATTATATTAATTAGAATAAAATTAAAAGCAAAATACAATTAACTGCAGTTTTCGTATGGTAAAAAATGTATGGAAATGGAAAAATTGGAGACAATAATTTCCCTTGAGCAATTTTTTGAGGGGGACACAAATAATACAGTCAAATTGTACTTCTAAAGACATGTCCCCAGTTAAAAACTTTGGCTCTATCATTATTATTATTATTGCAGTATGGAGACTGTGTCATTATGGGTATTTTCAAAGTTTTTCTCAGGTTCAATGACAGCAGATTTTTCTTTAGATTATTTATGTTGTGTTCGGCCAACAGACTGACTCCTGAAGCAGAGGAAATGCAGGAAAAGATGATTTCTATACTCATAATAACTCACTTGTTTACATTACGCTTGCTAAATGGACAGATCATACTGTAAACTAGTAAGCCTGTGAGGTTCATCTGCTGAACAGCCACAACACTATAAACATTAAGAAACTGCTCATCTAAATAAAAACTCTGTCATTATCCCTTCACTCCCTTACCTGACACTGCTCTGCTGTCCCATAATATTTTCCTGCTCCTCTGTCTGTGATTGACATTGTGACATTAGTATCTTCAGAAGCACCCATTCTTAAAGCCAAATTGCCTTAATATGTGAACTTTTTATAATTATTGGTGTTTAAGCGCACTGAAAAACGATCTTATGTCCACTTTCCTTTTCTCTGTCACTTTATCTAGTCACTGCAAGGCAAGATTAAACACAACGGTAATTCAAAGCGCTTTACATGAAGTACATAAAACTATAAAAATAATCACAACAATAAAAACAAGGAATTAAAAAAAGGTTAAAATTGTTGCCTTTTTTGTAAATTGTTAATTGTAACGTACGAACAGAATGGAAATTAATTGATACAGAAATACAGTGGGGTTAGTTCAGACGTACTACAGTGCTCATTTAGCAAATGCACAGCTAAAAATATGCTAATTGTGGCCGTTTATGTTGTAAACATTATGCCAACTCGTCACAAATAAAACATTGCATGGCAAACAGCTTTGATGCGTCAGCTGCAGTGCACTTTGCAAGAAGCTAGCGCTAACATTAACTAGATAGGTAATATTTCAATCGCTAATATAGCAGACACATGGAAAATACATCGGTAATCAGCATTTTTACCGCAAATAATTTATGAATGAGTCTGTATCAAAAACCTTAAAGAGAATCGCTTTATTTACAGTGAATAAAGTACCCTCCTTACTGGCGATCATCTAGAACTGAGCCGCAGCCGCACGCCTGATTTATGTGTGTGCGCATAGTCGGATAGATGAACCGGGAAAGCAGGCAGTGGATCAAACCACTGTGAGGAAGGGGAGGGGGGAACTGTACAAATACAATTACTTTAGGTACATATACATATAATTTTCACAATACAGAGTGCATTTCTTTTATTTACTTTTTTTTTGGTAGGGGGGACAACCCACGGATGGGAGGGGACATGTCCCCCCTAGGATTTATGCCCCTGGTGCCAGTGTGTGCGTATTAGGTGCTTGTGACTTTAACTTGTGTTACATGTCTTTAGATTGTGGGAAGAAACCGGAGTACCCGGGGAAAACCCACGCAAACACGGGGAAAACATGAAAACTCCGCACAGAGAGTGTCGACTGGCTCGGCTAGAGTGTTTGAATCAATGACCTTCTTGATGTGGGGCAACAGCGTTAACCACTGAGACGCCGTGTCGCCCGATCTCTAAAATTGAGGAGAAGAGATGAATTGGGGGGGTCTTACAAAACAAAGAATGACGCCATGTTCGTGCAGTCTGACATGCTACAATCGTTCAGGATTAAAAAATAATAAAATTTGCACAGCGTGAGCCAGCCTTTACACAACAGATGGCCTTCCAGCTGCAACCCAGTACACACTCGTTCACACACACTCATACACTACGGCCAATTTAGTTAATCAATTGCCCTATAGTGTGTTTGGACTGTGGGGGAAACCTGGAGCACCCAGAGGAAACCCACACCAACACGGGGAGAACATGCAAACTACACACAGAAACGTGAACTGAGCCAGGACTCAAACCAGCGACCTTTTTTCTGTGAGGTTACAGAAGTAACCACTGAGCCATCGTGCCAACAAGCAAAATCACATTTTATTTAAAAATGGACTTTTAACAAGATATGTACAGTAACTTGAGATTCTAAAAAATAAAGTTTATTTTTAAATAAACAAGGTTTTTATTTTGAGTGATTTCCCTCATTAACGTCACATTTTACACAACTGACAACCATTTTTCTAACGAAACACACATTTTCAAAGGAGTATAACTGAGTATAATTTTCTGGGAAAAACAAGTATGCTCACTTAGCATGTTTCTTAAATATCTGCATAAATCTTACTGTTTTATGCTTTAGAAGAGTCTTAAAGAACTTACAGACAGCACCTTTAAGTGAGTTCATTCATATTACATTGATAAAAGTTTAGATTCACCATGAATCATTACAACACTACTAGAACCCGACAGCTGCAGGCTCAGTGTCATCATTTCTGCTTCAAAAAGTAAGTCAATAAAATGATCAGAAGTACTGGGAAAGAGTTTGTGAAAAATCACAGCAGATCCAGAGTTCAGTTTCTCCTTCATCTCTTTGTTGGAGCACACTGAGCTGTAAATAAAACAGTTAATTACATCAGAGTTTACATTTCATTTTAATGTATATATGTTGATGTTAGAGGGATAGTTCACCCAAAAATGAAAATTCAGGCATCATTTACTCATCATCTACTTGTTTCTAAGCTGTTTTCTTCTGTTTAACACAAAGATAGACTGAAGAATGCTGGAAGCCCTTGAATTCTATTTAATTTTTTGTTGCTGCTGCAGTGATTAATATGGTAGATATTCGCACATGCAGTCTGGGAATTCAACACGCTGCTGCAAACATAATACATGTAACCCACAAAACATTGCAGGAGAATATGTAGACTAATCAAACCAATGAAACTTTATTGTGTATAAACAAATGTTTGCATTAGCAACACACATTCATCCACACCAGTTAAATGAAATGGACAAATGACATAAACACACCCTGAAACAAACAGATGTATCCCCAAGATGTTTTTTTTTTTTAACACCATGGGCTATGGGTCCAATCGTTTTCTATCAATGTGTACCTGGGCTATCTTGCTGACTGGTTTAATGCTAGTGAAGTAGACTATGTGTACCTGGGCTACTTTGCCAACTGGCTTAACACTAGTGAACTAGACTGTCAATGCTGCCAGTGTTATGCTTTATTAAAGATGTTTTTATACATTCTAGCTCTTGTCGGCAGCTAGCTCTCTGCAACTCTCACATGGTCGCCCACTGAAGCTAAGCAGTACTGCACCCGGTCAGTACCTGGATGGGAGACCACATGGGAAAGCTAGGTTGCTGCTGGAAGTGGTGTTAGTGAGGCCAACAGGGGGCGCACAACCTGTGGTCTGTGTAGGTCCTAATGCCCCAGTATAGTGAAGGGGACTCTATACTGTCAGTGAGCATCGTCTTTTGGATGAGACGTTAAACCGAGGTCCTGACTCTCTGTAGTCGTTAAAAATCCAAGGATGTTCTTCGAAAAAGAGTAGGGGTTTAACCCCGGCATCCTGGCCAGATCTGCCCACTGGCCTCTGTCCATCATGGCCTCCTAACCATCCCCATATCATAATTGGCTTCATCACTCTGTCTCCTCTCCACCAATCAGCTGGTGTGTGGTGTGCGGTCTGGTGCAAAATGGCACTGTCGTGTCATCCAGGTGGATGCTGCACACTGGTGGGGGGTGAGGTGATCCCCCCATTGCGTAAGGCGCTTTGAGTGTCCAGAAAAGCACTATATAAATGTAAGGAATTATTATTATTAAACACAGTAAGAGAGAAAACACAAACAAAGTGAAACTTCCAGCTAGAGATCTGCACGGGACTGAATTTTTAGTCTCGCTCCTGCCAGGTTTTATTCCACACTCAACCGCTCCAGCTGTATATTCAGCCTTTGTCCACCTGCTGCACAGCCCGCCCCATTTCCTACTGGACCCGACAGCTCCCGATTAATTTAGATCTAGTTTCCGAAATCAAGGTTTGTTCGCCCCTTTGTGATGAGACATGAGTGCCGATTGATGTGTGGTGAGGTTTGTGGCTAGCGAGGCACTGACTCCTTCAAAATCAGATGCACAAACATATCCACTCAATATATTTGCCAACTACCGATTGTGTTTCATGTCAGCATTATTTCTATACACATAGCAGGTACATATCGGGCCTAGAGAGAATGTAAAATATACAGCGATTAAATATGTCTCCCTATAAAACTCCAGCTGGATGCTACAGAGTTCACAAGGGGAGTCAGCGTCAACGTTTCCCATTCACTTTGAATGGGTGACGTCAAGCATTGCCGAATTAAATTGTGTGTCCGTCTGCGTTGCTTCAGTGGCGTTGCTCGCAGCAGAAGTTGGGACTTTCTCAACTTTTCAAGCGCCAATGGAATCGTCAACCAATCAGATTGATGTATGCAAATACCCCCAGCTAGTTGCTGACTAATTTCATTGGCTGATGCTGCTATGAGAATCAGACACGCCCCAACTTCAGACACGCCATCTGTCAAGCATTGAAGCCCCGTGTGAATCGGGCGTCAGGCAGATGTGCGCTCTCTCTTGGGAGCACTAAATTGTTAGATCACCCACTCTTATTCAAATTACACCAGAGTTACCGACCGTTACCGCGATTTATTCTGAAATTTATTCCCGCGCTGCAAGAAATCTGGTCGGGTCCCACGGCTCCCGCAGACCTATACCTCCAGCTTTCACAGACTTAAATGCCATCCCACACAACTGTGTGATATTAGAGGAAGTGTTTTCCCAGATAAAACACAAAAGACTGAGATTATGCCCAATAGCGCACATTGTGGCAGTCAATGTTAAGTAAATTAACATTTTTGGGGTGAGTTACCTCTTTAATACTTCAGTTCACACACTGACCTTGCACTGATTTCTTCCGTATCACTTCCTGTTTGGGCAGTTGCGTCCAGCTCAGCGTCACGTCAGAAAAGCCTCTTTGTGCCAGAGCAGATTCCAGCTGAAATGAGCAGATGTGTTGAAGAGCATGAATGCGTTTGGTGGTGAATGTTTGCATGTAGTACAAATGAATCTGTAAGATGCCGCTGTATCTCTAATAAGACTAATTTAATTGAACAGTGAAGATCTTCATCAGGACACATAGTTTATTAGACCATCTACCCTACAAGTCCCCGAACCATGTAATCCAGTGGCGACAGCGGCGAGGAAAAAACTTCACCAATTGGCGAAAGTGAAGGATAAAAAAACCTGGAGAGACACCAGGCTCAGTTGGGCACGACCATTTCTCCTATGGCCAGAAATCTTGTGCAGAGCTGCAGTCTAGGCGCCGGAGGCTGAAGAACGCTGGACGTCCATCGCCATTTCAAGAGTTCATACTTAGCTGATGATTGATAATAAAGCGTATTTGGCATGCTATCCTAGAATATCCTTGAGCTTGGGGCTCCCTCCTGTTTGAAGGGCGAGAGGAGAGCTTGAGCTCAGGTAAGTCTCAAGAACTCCCCCCACTTGTGAACGTGCTGAGATATATCTGACTAGATTTGCCTTAAGATGCTATTTAAAGTAGTCGATTTACTTATGTTGTATGTTTTTGAATGGTGGGAGGAAACTAGAGAACCCGGGGAAAACCCACGCGAACACAGGGAGAACATGCAAACTCTGCACAGAATTGCTGACCGGCCCGGGGAGAGGCCAAACCAGCGGCGTTCTTGCTGTGAGGCAACAGTGCTAACCACTGGGCCACGTGCCGACCTATCAGAGAAGGGGAGGAGTTGGGTGGAAGGAGGGATCCTTCAAGACGAAGATGACTGGATTAGAAAGGATTATAAAGTGTCAGGATTCGTCCCCCACATGCCCCACATAGTATGATTGTGAGTAGTATGAATACAGCTCAGACAGTTGCTTCAGTAGCGTTGCTTCATTCACATTCATGAATTCTGTCATGGTGCATTGTGGAATAGCATAGCACCAATTGGATGTGCACTTCATATTCTCTCCAGGTACTTGAAGTTAGTTCCTCTCCACTGTTACCACTGGCTTGCATGGTTCGGGACTTGTAGAGCTGCGCATCGATGGATTACTCTTCTGTGTTTGGACTCTCAGCAGTGAATATTAAACCACACTGAACTCTGAAAACTGGACTGACACTGTTTCAATTTACTAGAACTTCTCTGTAAAGCTGCTGCGCTATAGAAATAAACAAATTTAATTGAATTTATCTAACATTGTTTATTAAATTCTATGAATTCTGACATACTATTCAACTCGCGTACTGCTTTTAGCATATGTACCGATGTGGCTACCGAGAATGTGCGAGTGAATGAACGCGACCACATACAATGCTGCAGTACTGTGCGGCACAGCACAACATGGTCTAAAACAAGAAAGATATGTCCAGCAGGGGGCAGTCATGTAGCATAGTGAACATACTGAACTGGTATACTGTAGCAGCCAGAGCATGTGAGCGGAGCTGATCGGTGTGATGCTCCATTAAGCATTCCTCCATGGTCATGCGCCCAAAGCAGGCTCCACTCATGCTCACCGGTAAACCAATTTCGCTCAGATATCGCATCGACTTAAAATATATGTCTTTCTAGTAGGCTAACTCAATTTCTTTTTGTAACTAAAAAATCTTAAATAACTCTAAAATTAAAGCATAAAATACGTTTTTATTTCAAAGTAATATTAATATGCAATTTCGGATTGAGTGAGAGTCAAGCTCTAGACATCACACCTCCAAACAATGATCAACCAATTAACTAATGAGTAAGTAAATAAGAAAACGTCGAAGTGCGGTTTATTTATAAACTAATTTCAAGAGGATCACATGCTTATGATTGATCACGGCTGGTCCCTGATCAGCGCCGCATATTGCACCAATCAGATGAATACTGACTCACTGTAAATAACCAGAGTTTTCCACTCCGGTCATCTTCGTCTTGAAGAATCCGCCTTCCACCCCAACTCCTCCCCATCTCCTGATAGGGTGGCAAGGTGGCCCAGTAGTTAGCAATGTCGCCTCACAGCAAGAACGCCACTAGTTCGATCCCTTACCAGGCCACTCAGCATTTTTGTGCGGAGTTTGCATGGTCTCCCAGTGCTCGCGCGAGTTTTCCCCGAATTTCCCGGTTTCCTCCCACCGTCCAAAAACATACACCATGAGTAAATTGACTACTCCAAAGTAGCATCTTAAGACAAACTCTTAGCCAGCTATATCTCAGTACAGTCACAAGCAAGGCAGTTCTCAGGACCTTGCTGTCCCTCGGTACCGCCTCTCTTCAATGGGGGGCCAGATCATTTAGTGTCACTGCACCCAAACTCTGGAACTTTTTACCACATTCTCTCCTTTCTGTTAATAAAATCTCAGAATTCAAATCATTACTTAAAACTCACTTGTTTTCTGAATGCTACACTTCGGATTTGTTAAACTGACTGATTTTGCGCCTTAGGTCTTGTTTTGTATATCCAGTTTGTTATTTTTGATTCCCTGTATGTTTGGGACCCTAATGCGACCTCTTTTTGTTACATTCTTAGTAAAGTGCCCTTGAGCTCTGGAAAAGGCAGTATATAAATAAAAATTATTATTAAAATTATTATTACCTGAGCTCAAACTCCCCTCTCGCCCTTTAAACGGGAGGGAGCCCTGGGCTCGAGGATATTCTGAGCTCAGGTCTCTCTCCTGGGACAGCATGCCAAACATGCTTTACTATCAATCATCAGCTAAGTGTAAGCTCTTGAAACATCTGTGATCATTGTTCACAGGTGTGATGTCTAGAGTTTGACCTTATATTGAGTTCTTTTGTTTCCATTGTGACCTGATTAAGACCTTGTAGGTTGAAACAATGTCCAATTTAATTTGTCTTTTGAGAGCTAAAGTGACAGTGAGGCAATTAAAAAAAAACAAATTCTATTGTGTTTGGCTTGATCAATCACCTGCCTTTAAGATTTTCCCAGATGTCTGAATGTTTGCGTGTCTCACCTGCGTCAGGAGCCGGACTTCAGAAAGACTAAAGCTGGAGTTGAGCTTCAGCTTCATCAGCGACTGCTTCAAACATGGACCTGCAAACACACACACGCACACATCCATCCCTTTTTCCATCAAGGCAGTTTGAGAGTTGTTTCAGAGCCAGAGCTTATTCCTAATTGGTTCTTTATCTTTTGACACCCAAAGCACCGGCTCTGTAGTGCATGTCATGTCTTTAAAAATCTTCTGCCAGTTTCACTTTTGGGCAACTAAGTAAGGTGGAGCTGTTTGCGTGGGGAACTATAAAAATGATGCACAACTGTGCAAAGAAGAAAATGCATTCCTTTTACTACTGCTGTTAGGATTCAAGAAGCTAAGGGATGCCTAGGCTTATGCTTTCCTGAGATTCTCCCTTCCGTAACCAGCTATTGAGTTCTTACTTCTGGTAAACGTCTGATGTCTTCCGATCTACCTTCTACAGTATGTTGAGAACCGAAATGAGAAAAATAAAACCAGTCAGTAGAAATAAAGATTCTTGCTCGTTTGTTACTGGAGGGAGCTACAGGATCTGACCCAAGAATAGTGACTCTTACTGTAAGTAGCACCATAACACTGCTGGGTTAGAAATAAGAACTGTTTGCAACAGGAGCTGAGGGCGGTGTTACCATAACCAATGAGATGAGCAGAAACTTTTGAGAGGCATCTTTTAAATTGCAGTGGAATGCAATGGTAAACATGCTATTGTCAATTGTAATCTTAAAACTATAGTGCGCTCGACAAAAACGTGATTCGTAAGTCTATCCGGAAGAACTACTGAGTGGTTTACACGTTATTCTCACTTGTTACATTTGTTTTATATAAACTATGGCATGTTACATGAACTTGTTATTCTTGTAATCTTTGTCTATAAAAACTATGACTTGTTCCACTAACATGTTATTCTCACTTGTGATAAACTACTCGTCTAGATAAAATATGGCATGTCATATGAACACTTTATTCTTGTTTGTAATCTTTGTCTATATAATCTATAGTGCGCTGCTTAAACATCATTCTTTATTGTAATCTTTGTCTATATAAACTACGGCATGTTGTGTGAACACAATATTCTTGCTTATAATCTTTGTCTATATAAACTACGGCATGTTGTGTGAACACAATATTCTTGCTTGTAATCTTTGTCTATATAATTTTTTGTGCTGCGAAAACTCATTCTCACTAGTAATCTTTGTCTATATACTTTTTTGTGCTG
>CAIGQQ010012042.1:602856-618603 GCA_903798035.1 Danio albolineatus | reverse complement strand
ACACAGTTAAAGTCAGAATTATTTACCCCCTTTTGAACTTTTCTTTCTTTTTTAAATATTTCCCAAATTATGTTTAACAGAGCAAGGAAATGTTCACAGTATGTCTGATAATATTTTTTCTTCTGGAGAAAGTCTTATTTGTTTTATTTCGGCTAGAATAAAAGCAGTTCTTAATTTTTAAGCCCTTTTTTTAAAAACACATTTTTCTGGATTGTTTTGTTATTGTTGTGTCTCTCACTGTTCAAATAAACCTACCATTGAAATTATAGACTGATCATTTCTTTATTAGTGGGCAAACTTACAAAATCAGCTGGGGTTCAAATCATTTTTCCCTCACTGTATATATCATGCTGACTGGGTTTCATGCAACTCTTACATTACATTGCTTTACCTGAGATCAAAATCCACAAAACTGGATTTTCTGGATCTTCTCGAACTACACTCTGATTTGTATTCAGTGGCATCACATATTAACTTGGCATCTGATCTCGTTTCTAACCCGTCGTTCTTTTCTTTTCAGTGAAACGCCAAAGGGATTTTTTGTCAAATGAAAGACTGAAGCTGTGAAGCTCCAAAAGAAAGATCGACTTGTCTTTTCGTGTCTCCGTCTCCTGAATGTTGCACATACGAATTTAAAAGTCATTTGTCTTTCCCGTCCTATAAAAGATTGTGAGTTTTATTTGTTGTTTTCTGCATGAGAGATGCAGAAAAGACTCTAAGACATTGCATGACAAGATCTGTTTCTAGATCATACCTGTCAACATTGGAATGTGAAAATAAGGGATAGGCCCACCATAATAAGGGATACGCCCCCCCAAGCAAAAAAATAAATAAATCCCCATGTATAATATGTTCTTCTGGAGCTGTTTCATTGTAAATAAACAGTTAAATGGTCAGTAATATTTTTTTAATATAATTATTTACAAAATAAAATGTAATGGTATACATTAGCAAACAGTTAAGCTTTTTACAATCAGCTATTATAAAGAAATAGAATCAAGTTATCAAATCTCATTAACCTTCTTCTCGCTGTGTAACTCACACATTCTGAATAAAGAGCAGCGAATGAATCTCATTTATTTAGATATTTTGTTTGATTACATTAAATAACAGAGGTGTCACTGTAACAATGCGCACATCTAACGTTATAATAAAGCATTTGACTGCTTTCCTAACGCTTTATGCTCATTTAGGACTAAATTAGTTGTGTTTAAAAAAAACCTCATCAAGATCGACATCTTTAGCTGTGATTATTATTAATTATGTGTATATGTCTGTTCAAACACGCACCCAAAACCCAGTATCCACTTTCACTGCGCTTCAAATCACGTGTACAGAATCGGTTTGGGAAACAGCGTCTGTTTATCACTATGGAGCGCGTCTGACAGTCACGCACCGCTTTATGACTGTTTTGAGGATTGCACAGGAGGAGCGACGGCACCTGTAATGAAGAGGAAAGGGAATCCTGCTGTTTTTATATTTATTTCAAAGTGTTTCATGCCTAAATAAACCGAAAGCACAGAACTGACTCGATTTAAGAGCAAGGGGCGGCCCCTGGTGGTTGGGCGGTATGGGTTGCGTATAGGGAGGATCGGCTCTTTAATGTTTATCGCCACCCTTCAGAGAAAGACTGAAAATACGGGAGGAATACGGGAAAACAACTTTACGGAATGATAGCGGGATACAACTGTAAAATACAGGAGAATCCCGGGAAAAATCGGAGGGTTGACAGGTATGCTCTTGACGCAAGTCCAAATAAAACTCATGGACACAACTCCCTCAACTCAATTAGCACGCCAATTGAGGTCAGCTGAGGCTCATCTGGAGAGATGAATATAAGGCACGACACCATAGGAAACGAGAAGAGCATGCTATATGTGGCGTTCCAATTCGCATACATTCATTCATTCATTTTTCTTTTCGGCTTAGTGCCTTTATCAATCCGGGGTCGCCACAGCGGAATGAACCACCAACTTATCCAGCATTTGTTTTACACAGCGTATGCCCTTCCAGCTACAACCCATCTCTGGGAAACATCCATAAATTCTCATTCACACACATACACTACGGACAATTTAGCTTACCCAATTCACCTGTACAGCATGTCTTTGGACTGTGGGGGAAACCGGAGCACCCGGAGGAAACCCACATCAACACGGGGAGAACATGGAAACTCCACACAGAAATGCCAATTGACCCAACCGAGGCTCGAACCAGTGACCTTCTTGCTGTGAGGTGACAGCACTACCTACTGCGCCACCGTGTCGCCCAATCTGCATACTGTCCGTCCTAAATAGTATGCGAAAATAGAATTAATATGTCCCAAATTGTAGTATGTTGAAAAGAGTATGCCAAACATTCGCGGATGGTTTACTATTTCTGGTCAAAATGTGAAGTGTTGAAGCTTCCATACTCTAACCGCTCATATTGCCCACAGTACAATGCGCGTTGGATGTGAATTCGATTAGAACTACAAACGCAGGTGAAAAGTGTAAACAAACTAAAAACCTGATGGACGCGCGAGACCAAGTAGAGAGGCTTCGTTAAAGATGTGTGTAAAGACTGTTAGTTAATATCTGGCCCACTGGAGAATATGTAAATGGCGTTGTCTGTGTTAAACTTTATCTGCAACAACAACAATACTGAACTTCTATAAAGACGTGTTTGGACATTAACGTCTGAATGCAGAATTATTCAACCTGAAGATTTCCGAAACCTTATCCAAAACCTGAGAACACCTGAGGAGATTTCTCTGCATGAAAGACTCATGAATGGGATATTATCCTGCTGCTGCTTCTCCAATAACGCAGGAAATCAAACACGATAGAAATGTGGATGATTGACAGGGCTCAGAAACAAAACAATCTGTTAACGAGGAAGTAGTATGTGCCCACACTCTTCTGTTACACTCTCAAAAATATGTATTTTCCCTTCACAAAATAAGTACATACTTTTAGGGCGTAGTATAAGTATGCGAATTGGGATGCAGCAATAGACTGAAGGCTCATGGTGTTCCACTTTCCAGCTACACCACCTACGCAAAAGACTATGAGACTATGCAGCGCCACGGATGTGATCCAAGACCCATGACGAGACGATCCCAAGGTTCCATAATCCTGGACCAGGCTGTATCCTGAGCAGCTGTTTAATGCATGGAGGAGTAGACAGCATGAGACTGATTCCTGTGACCCGCCAAGGACAGACGAGCTTCGAATTCCCCAGCCTCCGGCACCTAGACTGCAGCTCTGCACAAGACGTCTGGCCATGGGAGAAATGGTCGTGCCCAACTGAGCCTGGTGTCTCTTGAGGTTTTTAAACTCTTCACTTTCGCCAATTGGTGAAGTTTGTTCCTCCACTGTCGCCTCTGGCTCGCATAGTTCGGGACTTGTAGAGCTGCGCATCGATGGATTACTCTTCAGTGTTTGGACTCTTAGCAGTGAATATTAAACCACACTGAACTGAACTGAACACTAAAAACTGGACTGACACTGTTTCAATATGCTATAATATTCTATGTGAAGCTGCTTTGGCACAATCTACATTGTAAAAGTCCTATACAAATAAAGGTGAATTGAATTGTATTGTGAGAGAAACCGGAGCACCCAAAGGAAACCCACACCAACTTGGGAAGATCCTGCAAACTCCACACAGAAATGGCAACTGGCCCGGCCGGGACTTGAACCAGAGACCTTCTTGCTGTGAGGCCACAGTGCTAACCACTGAGACACCCTGTGAAGATATTTCTTCATATATAATGCACCTCTGTTAGTCAGTATTTTGAGTTCATTGCAAAACGTGATGAAAATGAACGTTTTTATGTTTCTTTAACTTATATTAATCAGTTAATCTGGTCTAATTTTTTTTAGTTATACATAATTAAACTTAATACTTTGAGTTTGACTGATGTAAGTTGGGATAACTATAAAACTTGCTTGGATTAAACTAAAAATAAATAAATAAATATAAAATAGGACAATAATTTTTTACAGTTCAGGTTCTGCTTGACCCTGACACACTATTGAATAAATACACATGATACTCTAAACCAGTGTTTCTCAACTGGCCGCCCGTGGGCTGAATCCAGACTGGACTGGATTCCAAAATTGTGAGGATCAAAAAGAAAGTAGTGGTCCACACTATTAAAGCAACTAAAAATAACAACAACTGAGTCTCCTGCCAGAACAACCACCATTTATGACTATATTTAGGCGACACTCGAAGAAGATTTTTATTTTCTAAAGCTATGTAAAGACATTGAATTGTGTGAGTGGAGGGCCATATGAATCTGCCATTACATGTCTTTGAAAACAGGTGATGGGTTAAGGCAAAGAGGTCATAAAAGGGCATGAGAGAGGACTGGGGAATATAATGCTGAAACAACTGTGAGCCAGAAATAAAGCCAGAAATGCCAGAGAAGCATGAAATGTATATAACAGATGTTGGAACTGTCATGTATGTTTGAAAAGACACATAGTGTATGGGTGAAAAGAGGATCCGGTTTAGATGTTTGAATACACAATTCTATTTGTGGCTGTTTGTGAAACACAATATTATTTGCAGCTGGATACGTGATGGACGGGTGGGAGAAGTGGCGCGTCGTGTGCCTAGCTGCTCTGTCCCTGGAGGATATTGAAGATATCTACCTATTCGGAACTTTGATAACAGGGTTTCTGCTGATGGGCTTATGCGGGGCCCTGGGGTATCAACGATTGATGAAAGCGGTCAGTGCGGCTCAAAACCCCACCAAGCTGGTCGGCTTGATTGAAGTTGTGGTGAGCAGAGCTGTTACAAACCAGACTGTAGTCTTAGACCGCAAATTGGAAAACATCGGGGTGAAACTAGCAGCTCTGAAACAAGAATTAGCCAGACCTGGAGACGAGTGATGGACATTAAATATGAGTGAAATTGGCTGATATTGACCAAAATTTGAAAAGTTTCTTCTCTTTCGGCTTCTCTGTATTTTTCCAGCCAACGGCCTCGGCTGGAGACAAAACAACTTCTCCCGGATAGCAAGATAAGGAGACGCTCTGAATTCCTGCTCCCTGTCAAGGACACCTGTTGGACTCTACAGGCTTACACACACACATATACACAGCTACAGATAGACTATCACTACCTAGCCCCGCATCCCACACCTTTGCATGCTTTCACCCACTGGAGTGGGTAGGCGGGTCTGTGACCAGCGCTTTTTTATAGCTGCAGGACAAGATGGCTGCCGCCCTCATCAAACTATATCCACATCCCCTGTTCCCATCCCCTGTTGCAATGTTATATCTATGTCTATGTGTTTATGTGCTTGATTGCTGGGGCTTTTTTTTCTCCCTGATCTCACACTGCCCTAATTCAAGGACAATGTGAGAGGGAGCTTTTTTTTCGCCTCTCTCCCCAAATGTATCCTATTTCCTCTTTCTAAAACGCCTACTTCTTGTCGACCTGTCTTCCCTTGAAATGTGTGATGTTTGTTTATGGTCGGGGGGTTTCTATTTCACTGCATGAAAGTGTATGTGACGAATAAAGGCTTCATTCAATTCAATTCAATTCAAACACTACTAATGATTGGCAAATTTGAACTGTATGTGGAAAAACAGTTATGAGCACATTAGATCTGTACATTATAAGGGCCAACAAGAAGCGGGTGCTTTAAATAGAGGTCGTAAATTAGTAGGAGCTGGGAGATGCCTGTTGAACCAGGAACCAGCTGTGAAAACACAAAGGTGGGAGGATGCAAGGATAAAAGTTACGGCAAATGTGAGGGACATTGGATTTTTCCTGGGGAGAGACTAGAGATGGGTCTGCTCCAGGCTGTCTCTGCTTTTTTGGAAATTATTCCAATAAAGTATATTCTTCTGATATTCATAACCTCCAGTCTGAGTTTCATTGATTAAGAGAATAGCCGGAAACTACGACACACTCCGACATGAGGACAGACTATGCGGCATTAAGCATTTATTGTGTTAAACAGGTTTCAGTGTTAGTGAAGAGCGGGTGTGGTGCAGGTGGAGTGCGCGCGACGTGTGTGGTAAAGAGCAAGAAGGGATGCGGTGGAGAGAGGGGTGTGCGACGTATTTGAGGAGTGGGAGGGAGATGTGCAATTTCCCGGAGATTATCATTCACTTGAGGGCATCCGGGAGTCTCTGTGCTTTTGCGGGAGACTCACAGAACTTCTGGGACACTTAAGATGTCTGCCTCAGGAGTAAAATAACAATATCTGACACAACTTAAAACAGCATGGTAAATAAATAACCTGCAGAACAAAACAGGTCACTAATAATGTTCACACATCAAATGAAACGTGAAGTGGGCTTGAATTCAAATCACAATGCTGAAACGGGCGACTCACAGCGCTTCATCAACGGCTAAAGTCACATTTCCCTTTGTTGACTTAGCCTGATTGAGTTGAGGTTAAATATCCGTCACTCCTAATGGTGGACTGTGGTATAGGTGATGGGAGGCTGAATCAAACGCCTTCAGTTTTGTAATGAAATGCAAAAAGTATCAACATTAAACATGATGTTAAGCCAAAATTAGATTTTTATTTGATTTTCTTCTTGAGGGTCCGGCCCCCGAGGAGACTGTCTGGTAAAACTCTGGCCCTCTGACGAACATAGTTGATGACCCCTGCTCTAAAACTCTATCTCCGCTTTGTCCGGCTGAATAAATGGATAGTTTGTATTTTCAAACAGCACTCAGACCAATTATTTCTCCCAGGGCATTTGCTTAGAAAGCATTTCCTAAAAAAACATCAATGTAAATGTAGATGTAAATGTCGGAAGATTACTCTTTCAGAAGAGCATGAATACATGAGAAAGCGCATCAAGAGCGTCTGTGATTGTGTAGCTGGACCACGATTAACTGCATTGTGCGTTTTCCATTTTATAACCTGAAGAAATTTGTACAGCAAAATTGTTTGTGTTTCTAAAACGTCTGCTTGTAGTGTTTTTCTTGCACCTGTAATTGATTACGCTGTTCGTTTGACTGGCCATTCTTTTGCATATGTAAATAAAGTTGATGTATTTTTGTTCTTAGGAAAAAAGCTAAGAAAGCAAGACTGATGCGGTCATTTGTGTTCAGACCCAAACACTCAGCGCTTCATTTGTGCCTGAACACACCGGATCCTGATAATGGACCTGATAATCCGTCTATAGGGCGCTGTCACAGGCTGTCAGTGTTCAACAATGAACCAATGTGAATATAAAAGCATCTTCAGTTCAATAAAGCAGGCTAGGTGGGATAGCGCTGTTTACTGATGTTCTGTTGTTAAACTAAATATAAAAATTGACATTATCGATGCTGTAAAAGGATCTCATGAAACTGAAAATAGTCACATCAATCTATCGCTGGAAGATTTCAGTGGCTGAACAACACTTCTGTGCATATAACCCATTCATAACTACCAGGGCTTTACATTAACGCCCGCCAACCCGCCAAATGCAGGTAGATTTCACCTGTGGTGGGTTAGACAGCCACTCCCACTAGCCACGTTGGCTGGTTGAAAATCATTTTTAATCGACAGAGCTGCCTCGTCCCTAAAGATTAGAATGTTGCTTAGCACGCAAATGTGATCGAGCAGCAGCACGACTGACAAAAATAACTGCCCATGCAAGCAAAAGAAAGCAGGTGAATAACTAATGAAATGCCTGAAACGCAACTGGTTCTCTTTGAAAAAATGTGATGCTCAAGCACAGTCCTGCTACTTACGAGAGCTTGAGATTCATATCTCCCATATCACAAAAACCGCATTCTTTCATCTGAGAAATATTGCTAAGCTACGAAGTATGCTATCCATCTCAGATGCAGAAAGGCTATTTCACGCTTTTATGACTTCTAGGTTGGATTACTGTAATGCTCTGTTCGCTGGTTGCCCAGCCTCCTCTATTAACTTCAGCTAGTACAAAATGCAGCCGCCAGAGTTCTTACCAGGTCTAGAAGATACGATCATATCATCCCAATGTTCTCCTCCTCACACTGGCTGCTGTTCAGTTTCGTATTGAGTTTAAAATATTGCTTCTTACCTATAAAGCTTTAAATAATCTAGCTCCTGTTTATCTAACCAACCTTCTGTCTCGCTACAATCCAACCCGCTCTTTAAGATCTCAAAACTCAGGTTCAGCTTCTGGTAGTTCCTAGAACAGCAAAGTCCACTAAAGGAGGTCGAGCCTTCTCATTTATGGCTCCTAAACTCTGGAATAGCCTTCCTGATAATGTCCGAGGCTCAGACACACTCTCACAGTTCAACACTAGATTAAAGACCTATCTCTTTAGTAAAGCACACACTCAATACATCACATAGCGGTATGATGCATGAATGTGCTCCACGCATCTCCTTTATATACACTATGAACAGCAGCTACGCTAATTATTCTCTTTGTTATGGAGTTAATAAATTAACAAAAGTTCAGTAGTGGGACCACGCCTAAACCAATAAGCTCCCCTCATCTACTATTTAGGGGAAGTGGACCCTCCCTGAACAGTTTGTCTCAGATTCCTCGCTCCCTCTCACCCAATTTCCCCCTAAACTCATCCACTCTTCCCCTGCATAACCCCCCCCCCCCCTCCCCTTCCCCCCTAACCCCCCCCCCCCCCCCCCCGCCCCCCCCCCCCCCCCCCTTACCTATACCTCTTAACATCCCTCTCCTACTCCAGGCTGCATCCGGGTGGGGGTGGGGGGGGTCTTCTAAAGGTCCTTAACCTATAAGACCAAGCCCCACTCTGAGTCTCCCTGGATAAGACTACCTGATCAGCCGGTTCAATAACAATCCACAATAACAATTACTCTTCCAACCTTTATAACTATCACCTACTCTCTCAAACAACTTGCAATAAAGTCTCAAAAGCAACGGTTGTAGCGTGGTCATTGATAGTGAACTCTATTTCCACCTGGGGATACTCATCCCGAGGCCCCCAGAGACTATGCAGCACCACAAATGTGATCCAAGACCCGCGAAGAGACGATTCCAAGGTTCCATAACCCTGGACCAGGCTGTATCCTGAGCACCTGTTTGGTGCATGGTGGAGTAGCAAGCATGAGACTGATTCCTGTGACCCTCCAAGGACAGACGAGCCTCAAGTTCTCCAGTCTCCAGCACCTAGACTGCAGCTCTACACAAGACGTCTGGCCATAGGAGAAATGGTCGTGCCCAACTGAGCCTGGTTTCTCTCCAGGTTTTTTAATTCCTCACTTTCGCCAATTGGTGAAGTTTTTTCCTTGCCGCTGTCACCACTGGCTCGCATGGTTCGGGACTTGTAGAGCTGCGCATCGATGGAGTTGCTCTTCAGTAATGAATATTAAACCACACTGAACTTAAAAAACTGGACTGACACTGTTTCAATTTACTATAACCTTCAATGTGAAGCTGCTTTGGCACAATCTACATTGTAAAAGCGCTGTAGAAATAAAGGTGAATTGAATTGAATTGCTGTCACTCTCTCTTGTGCAGGTAAACATGGCACAAGTGAACGGGCAAACGATGGATCTGTCTACAAATCTACATTTGCTGACAGACAGTTTGGGCTACTTATCAGAATTATGGTAAATGTCAGCCCGACAATATTTAATTCGACGAACATGTTTTAGTCTTATGCCTTACTGATGCGCCCTCGAGGAGAAACAAGGAAAAAAGGAGGGGAAAGCCAAAGTCACGTTTCAAAAATGTATTTTAAGCCACTGTGACCAAATATTAGGCAAAACGCCTCGCCAATTCGGTCTCCGTCCGAGCCTTAGCATCGAGTAATCGCTCTCCCCCAAACAGGAGCAGGACGCGGATATACGAGCGCACACTTCCTTTCAGCTGTTCCCCATCCACCTGATTATTTCCCGCACTGCTGCAGCGCATCTGTAGAGGGAGCAAAACACACAGACACAACAGACAAGCGGCAGCGCAGCAGCCATCACACTTACCCAGAATATATAAACACATATGTACACATTTAGATCATTTACTTTAATCATTACTATTGGACTGTGAAGAGACTTTCAACCAGCACAACACAACATGTTTCTGAAGACAATCACCTACCGCACCTACTGCAGTATTTAGCTTCTTGATTATACAGACTGATCTTAAGAGGTCGTCGTTTACTTGTAAAACATGCGAATGACTTTATATGCATCTTTTGTTCTTCAAAAATACACGTGACTTTATTTTAAATGTACATGAAATCAGTGTTCGGAGGTAGCAGGGCACTATCCTCACAAAATAAATAAATATTTCACTTAATTAATATTAAATTAGACTGATTATACATACTCATTTATGAGAAATAAAATACAAACTTAATCATGGTCGCTCACACAGGGATTCGATTATGTCATTTTTTTTACACTATTACCCATAATTCCACTTCCTTTCTTCATTGACGTATGCTGGATTCACTGTAGTGTTGGGTTCATGAAGCGTTCGGCGCTCATCCACCGGTTTCAGAAAGAAAATGTCATTTTGGGGTCATCCTTACAACAGGAGGACGGCGAGGATCCCTGCCAGAATCACCAGGGCGGCTGAAAACAACAAGAATTTGGATTATAAATCTTCATTTTACGTTGCTTAGTTGTTTATTTATCAGCAGTGGAATGAACCACCAACTATTCCAGCATGCTATACACAGCGGATGCCTTTCCAGTACTGGGAAACACCCATACACACTCATTCACACACACACTCATACACTACGGCCAATTTAGGTCAGCCACTTGACCTAAAGCGCATGTGTTTGGACTAGTGATGTGTCGTTCGCGAACAAGCCGACTCTAAGAGCCGATTCTTTGTAGCGAATGAGAAGAGTCGACTCCCGTCGTGAAGAGCAGAGTCTTCTGCTGTAAATAGGGGCGGGGTTTCATTTGGGAACAACCGTGCGGCTAATCACATAGGAGGACCCACTAGGATCGTACCATTAGGTGAAAGAAGGAAATAGGGCGCATGCGTTATAGATAGCGTGTGTAGTAGTACAGGCCAGGTACACAAAAGATGCGTTCGACATAAAGCACGGCTGCAGCCGATGATCAACGAGATTAGCCGAGCGCAGGCGGGGGTGGAGTCGAGCCGGACACTTCGGGGGCTCAAAGTTGCTGCAGTGATGATGACTGACAGGGCCGGATTAACCAATGGGCATTATGGGCACAGGCCCAGGGGCCCGTGCGCACTTGGGGCCCCTGTGAGGGGGAAAAATGCAGATTTTGGAGTGTCTACTTAGGCTAAGTACAAATAGAGCACCTCGTTGGAATGAGATTTTTGAGCGATTTCCGCCCATAAATGTTTGATTAACAGAAACAAAACTAAAAAGCGCAACCAAGAGTGGCGTAGCTTATAAAGCGCATGGCATCACCTTTTGACGTGGTCGATCATCAACCCGGTTCGAATCCGGCGTCTCATAAACTAATTTTTTCTCATTTCCCCATTACATGTCAGATTGGAAATACATTTATTTTTAATAGAAAGGAAATATTTTTGTTTAAAAATTAAAATGATGAAAATATGATATAAAGTCACAAGTGGCTCGTTGGTAGTAAGGTTTAGCCTATTTCATATGTGTATAAACAGCATCTAAAGAGTTATTTTAAACATTCTATAAACAGTTATTTTCCACCTGGTGTTAAATGTTAGCAACATCTTAATATAACTAGTTTATATTCACAATGAATTCCCTTTAAAATATGTATTTTTAGTACTGCTTCATTTAAATTGATGAAGAATACTAAAAACCATTAAAAAACCAGTGCTTTAAATGCTTTAAAAAAAAGTAAAATATATATATAATTAATTTAAAAAATGCGGGCATTACATTAAAGATTCATTTTATTAAAAAAATATTATATTATTCTTATTTTTTAATTCAATTACTGCGGTGCGTGTCTGGGTAGGGGGCCCTACAAGACAATGTGCCCAGGGGCCTTTGAGTTCTAAATCCGGGCCTGATGACTGATCACATGGCGTGATCATTTTTTTATTTACTTATTGAAATAACAACATACAGATATACAGTACAAATAACTCTGAATACAGTCTCTATGAACTATAGTTCATTTTTAAACAATAAGGGAATTATGAATTAAATTTAAGTAGCCTAAATAACAAACGCATGAGAAATAAGGGGAAAACGAGAGGGCACATAAAAAGGAAATAAATATACATGAATAGGACTATTTTGGATAATGAAAGCATTTTTAAAAAAGCACTTTAATTCAAAAATATTGAACAAAAGGACCAAAATAAATGAGCTACTGTAGCATCCCCAGCTCGTCACTCCTCATCATCATCTAGATCACATCACAGCCGTGAGCAATCCCCTGCTTATTAGTCACACACCTGCAAACACTCCCGGTTCACCCATAAAGCCTCCCTGCATTCACTCCCTCACTGTCGAGTATCATTCATGGACACGATCTCCCTAGCCTGCTCCTCTCCCAGTCTTGGACACTCTCCTGTGCTCCCAACGACTCTATCGAAGCCTTCATCTACTCCACAAAGGGAAGTGACTATCATATTCTCACTCAGACTATGCTCATGTCTCATTCACCTGCCTGGATCCCCAGCCCTTCTTCTTAGTACCCTTTATGCCATCACCTTCATCTGTCAGCCCTTAAGTTTGTAATAAAAACTCACTTTTGTACGCCTGACTCTTCCTCCTTCTTCAGATCGTGACAGCTACACTTTAGCTAGAAGTTTCCCAGAAAGAGCGGGTACTTCAATGTCACTTCTAACATTTCTGCATAAATGGCTTGACGGAATTAAATATTTTAAAATCATATATATTTTTATATTTAATAAAATATTTTTTAACTTAATTTGTTTACAATTCTTTAAAGGGGTGTCAGGATCAATGATGACAATTATTTTATTACAAGTCTGTAAGACTTATTTGAGTTAATATTTAGGTTATTTACTAAAATGTATCATTTAAATTGTTAATAGAGCTGAATACAGTAGTCTGTATAAAAAAAGGCAGAATAAACCAATCTAGTCATTATGAACATTATTTAACAAAAGATTATTAATGCAGTAAAAAATGTGTGGTCTTTTAATAAGCAGGATGTGTACAAGATAGACATGACATAAAAAGTAAATTGTTTGTTTTGAAATTTGTGAGACCGAATTTGTCCAAAAATAAACGCGAAAAGCACGTGGGTCACAATTGATAAATTGGGTTAAAATAGAAGGCTCTGATACTAAATAAAGATCCATTTGGGAGCCGTAAGAGCCGGCTCTTTTAAGGGAGCCGAGCCAAAAGAGCCGAACTTTCCATCACTAGTTTGGACTTGTGGGGGAAACCGGAGCACCCGGAGGAAACCCACACCAACACAGGGAGAACATGCAAACTCCACACAGAAATGGCGATAAATAAATGCCAAATTTCCAATCTTGCAGTAGAACTTGATCACAGTATCCATTGTTTAAAATGTGTTTAAGTGTGTATGTCATTAAAATAATGATAATAATTTGTATTTTAGCAATTAATAATAATAACACGTAACAAATATGCATCTTATGTATCATCAAAAACAGTTGATTATACGTAAACAGGGGTGCAATTCACAGGGGGGACAGGGGGGACATGTCCCCCTCACTTTTTTTTTTTTTTTAGATATTAATACCACTTCACTTCATGCTATAATTTCCCCTCGAGAGTCGAAAAAAAAAAATTCTACTCAAGATATGTATGCAAAACTGATTTCGCCGTCACGTCACTCGTATAGGTCTAACTAAACTTTCTTTGAACACTGAATGGACACCAATTGACCCTTCGCTAAGCTGCATCCAAAAACCGCACCCACCAATCATGGCTTTGCAATCGTAGCTACGCGCAGGAGCTCTGTCAAGCTTTCTAGCAAGGGAAACAGGCCAAAGCATTGTGTATATGGATGGTACAAATCTGACACCAGGTATCCTAAAAGTTTGGACGGGATGGTGGAATTTTTTTTTTTTTTATACACTTTCTTATGTAAAATCCAAATTTATTCTTTTAATCTTAAAAACAATTAAATAAATTCTTTAAGTTATTTCCTAAAAAGTATATTCTTTCATTTGTTTTCATTTTAATTAATACACTGTATATGTTATGATAAAATGTCAAACTAAATTTAAATTTTGGCTTTTCTGCACACAGTTGCTCAACATTGCTACACGTTTCCACAACTATCACCAACACTCAGATTTGGTCCCCCCCACCTCTCAGACCAGAATTGCACCCTTGTACGTAAAACAGCAAAAATGTTTGGCAAGAATTTGGTAGCAGTTCTTCCCTGCATTAGCATTAGCTGTTGTGCTTTTTAGGCTAATGATTTCAGTCAGTTTCCTCGCAGTGTTTGATAAAGGAGGTGTTGTGTGCACTGTAATGCGTGATCACCTTGAGATGCGGCGTTCTGCAGTGCTGCGCGGCTTGCTGTGGTTGCGGGTTTTGCGGTCGCTGTTGGCGCAGTGGTGCTGTTGGTGCTGGTTGTAGATGTCTGCGGTGTTATTATCGCCACATTTGAGCTGTTAACATTGGTCAGATCCACCGATGAATTTGTGTTCATTTGAGTGAACGGAGAGCCCAGAGTGCCTGTGGGGGGAAATGGAAAACTTTGGGTCATTTTGGGTGCAAATGGAGATCTACTAGAGCAGTGGTTCTCAACTGGTTTGGCCACGGGACCCACATTTTTACATGGTCATCAAATCGCGACCCAAATTTTTAGGAACTATATTGTAATTTTAGGAATTATAATGAATTAATTTGTATTTATTTGTTAACATACACAAGTAGTGACAGATAGATCATGAGAAAATCCCCAAGACTTACAAATAAACATTTTTATTTTATTTTATTGGACAAAATGTATCAAATTATACAAATATTACAAAGTACGATTGCGCATTTCAAAATAAAAGTCCGATATGAGCATTTCAAAATTAAAGTCTGGTAAAAAAGTAAAAAATTAATGTTTTACACACACTCCGCGACCCACTAAAAATGTTCCCGCGACCCACCAGTTGAGAAACACTGTACTAGAGTACTTGGATCTAGTGGCACAATATCCAATGGGTATTATGGACATGGGCTACTTGGGGCTCATGCAAGTTGAGGAAATAGTTGGCTGCAAAATAATCTATGCCAAATATCTGAAAATGTTTAAATCAAACATCATCTCCTTCATCTCTCTGACACTTTAGCAGACACTTGCACCAGTATCTACCAGAAACATTTTTAGAAATCAATCCATATCTCCCTAAAAACACTGCATTTCTGAGCATGCTTCACACAGGTGAGTGATTTTGACAAACCACCTGTAGATACACTCTTCTTTCCAGATGCACCAGACACTTTAAACTACATCTTACTCAATAAGGAAAACAATGATTGTGTGTGTTGCACTACTTGTTTTCTTCATCCTTCAATAGCTCCTTATTGGTTCGTCTTATGAAACAGTGCTTGTATAGTCTGTCTTAGGTTATACACTTACCGGCTACTTTATTAGGTACGCCTGTCCAACTGCTTGTTAACACAAATTTCTAATCAGCCAATCACATGGCAGCAGCTCAATGCATTTAGGCATGTAGACATGGTCAAGACGATCCGCTGCAGGTCAAAGCGAGCATCGGAATGGGGAAGAAAGGGTATTTAGGTGACTTTGAACGTGGCATGGTTGTTGCTGTTCTGAGTTTTTCAGAAACTGCTGATCTACTGGGATTTTCACGCACAACCATCTCTAGGGTTTACAGAGAATGGTCCAAACAAGAGGAAATCTCCAGCTGTGGGCAGTTCTGTGGGCGCAGATGC
>CAIGQQ010012042.1:545419-559379 GCA_903798035.1 Danio albolineatus | reverse complement strand
CACACACACACACACACACACACACACACACACACACACACACACACGAGAATACCACACAGTGTTTACATAACTGCGAATAGCAATGTTGTTGAACCGCTGCTGTTGGTCCTGCATCTGATAGATCTGATATATTTTATCACAGAATGTCAAAAATGAAGATTCAAGAGGAGATTTTCGCAGCAACAGAAGAACGTTTGATCACACTTTATTTTAAAGAGCCCCTATTATACATTAAAAAGGGTCATATTTTGGTTTTGGGGGTCTCCAACACCAGGCTAATATGCATGCATAGTCAAAAACACTTTCACTGTCTTATAATCTGCATTTATTTTTCCCTCATTATCCCAGCGACTCCTATATGAATCGTTCAGTGATTCATTTGTTCCAAAACTCCTCCTTAGCGTGATGCTAAACTGCGCTGATTGGACTAATGAGTCTGTTGTGATTGGTCGACATCATTCAGCGCGAGAGAATGCCCACCACGGCTTATCAATATTGAGGTAGTCATAGTGTGTGCTTAAGCATATCTGCCAACACTCGTTTTTCCCGGGAGTCACCCGTATTTCAGACACCTCACCCCCGAAACTAACCCCCCGGTCTCCCAGCATATTACTCTATTCTTAACCAGAAGTAAAAACAGCGACACACATGCAGTATTAGTGCACACAGCGGCAAAAGCTGAACCATTATGAAACAGGACCGCCGCATGTGTGTAGGAGAGCTGATGTAGCCATAGCAACGACAAACAGCAGTGAAACGCAGCTCACAAGCGCATTTTAATCCGTAAATGAAGCGGCACGCATCGCGTTTACAACGTGCTTTTAGACACGATATGAGAATACAAGTTGACCAGATACACTATAAGCGGATACAAGTTACAAAACAGAATTAAATACATTATTTACAAGCTGGAGATAACAATGAGGCGACCGTTTTAATTACACGCACTCACACTTGTTGGATAGGGAAATGTCCCGCTGCTCCCTATGGCCAGTCCGCCCCTGCATACATCAAGTCTCTTCTGATCCTTCCTTTAACAAACGGTCGACGAATCCTCCGTTGTAAGCGTGTAGATTTCAGAAGCACTCCTCAGAGGGAACACAGCACAAGGCTGGGCTATAATGCTGAGGCATTTCTGCAGAACACAAGAGTGTTTGGGTTTGTTACTCCTACTTCATCTTCTTTTAATAATGATTTATATCCTACAGCATATCTACAAATCTGAATAAAATGTGTAATGTGTAAAGTTTAATTCAAAGTTCATTCAATCATTCTTCTTCATCTTAGTCTCTTTCAGGGGTCGCCACAGCGGAATGAACGCCAACTATTCCGGCATGTGTTTTACACTGCATATGTCTGGACTCTGGTGGAACACCACTGCCCAGCTAACAAATTTAGGTTGTGAGAACGTTCTCATAGTGTTATCTGTAACGTTTCGAGAATGTTGAAATGTCCAGTTTGCTTAATGTTGCTAGAACGTTTTTTTTTTGGTCAGCATAACGTCCTTACAACGTTTTCAAAACCAAGAACTTTGTTACAAGAACGTTTTTTATGAACATTTTGAAAACATTCGAGTATAAGTAACGTCCTAAAGACGTTTCCAAGAACTTTGTTATAAGAACGTTTTTCATCAACATTACGAGAACGTTCATCAGGTACAAATAACGTCCTGAAGACGTTTCAAGAATTTTGTCATAAGAACGTTTTTTATCAACATTACAAGGACGTTAATAACATTATGAGAACATTCTAAAAACATTTAATTGGTAACGTTCTGTGCTAACATTTCTACAACTTTTAAAGAATGTTAGTGGATGTTCTGGGAACGTTCCCTGTTAACTGGGTCCACACCAACACGGGGAGAACATGCAAACTCCACACAGAAACGCCAACAGACCCAGCCGAGACTTGAATCAGTGACCTTCTTGTTGTGAGGAGGAAGTGGTAACCACCGAGCCACCGTGCCGCCCTCAAATCAGAGTTGCTTCTTTCCATCTCTTAAAGCCATCATTACTGAAGTCAAACAGTAAACCAGCACTATTAAGTCAACTCTTTCAGTGGCGTTTACGAGTAAAGCTACAGTGTGTGTTTGAGCTGGAAGTCAAACAACAGAAACCAGAGACACGCGAGAGTCGTTCACACAGCATTCCTGACAATAAGAAGATACAAATGTGTGGTGTAGAATTGAGCTTTGACCTCGATATCAATTTCAACTGCTTTGTAAGACGTCTTTCACTCTCCGCCTGTGCATGACTGTACAGTATTTGTAGTCTTGTAATAATACGGAACACTCTACAACAGAATCTATGAGTTTTACTGTGACTTTTAGCAGATCTGAGCTCACAATGAGAAAGCAGAGACACGTCAGAACTGCCAGACACATTTACAGAGCACTTCTGACTATAACAACATACTGTATAGTGAAAAAAGTTTAAACCAACTTTTGAATAAATACTGTTTATGGCAATGTTTATATTATTTGCTAATTAAAGTCCTCATGTGGAACTCTGAATCTGCGTCTCATTTCAGAGTGTGCTACTGTCTACCAGAGGTCGCATTTCGGTCACAGACGCATACTTTTAAAACCCTGCTGAATGAATGAATGAAATACGCTGTTTTCCAGCAAGGTAACCCGGGGTACTGGAATAAAATTGGCTAAACTGGCATTGGGCGGGTTTAGAGACCAAAACAAAGACAGCGTTCCAGCACGGAAAACACATTTTCAAAGACTTCAGCACGTATTTCTGAATATCTGCACACGTATGATGTTGTATTTACTCCTTAGAAGAGTCAAAAACTCACACACAACACCTTTCAGTCGAAGAATTCATTCATTCATTTTCTTTTCGGCTTAGTCCCTTTATTAATCCGGGGTCGCCACAGCGGAATGATCCGCCAATTTATCCAACATATTTTTTACGCAGCAGATGCCGCAACCCATCTCTGGGAAACATCCATACACACATTCACTACGGACAATTTAGACAATTTAATTCACCTATACCACATGTCTTTGGACTTGTGGGGGAAACCGGAACACTCTACAACAGAATCTATGAGTTTTACTGTGACTTTTAGCAGATCTGAGCTCACAATGAGAAAGCAGAGACACGTCAGAACTACCAGACACATTTACAGAGCACTTCTGACTATAACAACATACTGTATAGTGAAAAAAGTTTAAACCAACTTTTGAATAAATACTGTCATTTATTGTTGTTTTAGATTTTCCTAAAAGTAAAGTTTACCATTAAATTACACACACACACTATATATAGGGATATATATGAAATTGTTGCAAATTTATTAAAAAATAAAAATAAAACACCTGCAGAATCACATGTGCATCAGTATTCACAGCCTTTGCTCAATACTCTGTTGATGCACCTTTGTCAGCACTTACAGCCTCAAGTCTGTTTGAATATGATGCCACAAGCTTGGCACACCTGCCTTTGGGAGTTTTTGCCTGTTCCTCTTTGCAGGACCTCTCAAGCTCCATCAGGTTGAATGGGAAGCGACGGTGTACAGCCATTTTCAGATCTCTCCAGAGATGTTCAATAGGATTTAGATCTGGGCTCTGGCTGGGCCACTCAAGGACATTCACCGAGCTGTCGTGAAGCAACTGTATTGATATTTTGGTGGTGTGCTTTGGGTCATTGTCCTGTGGTAAGACCGTCGCCCCAGATTGAGTACAGGAGCGAGTGATTCAAATCGTGCCCTAAATAAAATCAACAACACCCGATAGAGGGAATATTCTTCATATTAAAATGAGTTTTAGTCCTAACCAACAGCTCGAACTGATAAATAAGAAACGGCTTCGGTTTTTCTAAAACTGACTATGATCAGCTCAGCTACACCTCATGTGCTTTATTCAGTGTTAATTGCTGACCACGTGAGTTTGAATGCCGTTTTACATGACATTTATGGCCATATACTGAAAGCAGCAGCAGATAGTTCACCTCAGATCCGTTTGAAATTGATTTTTAGAACTAAACACATATCAGCGATTCAGCATCTACATTTAATAATGTTAAAGAGGGTTAATATGTATTAATTAGATTATAAACCTCAACATTTCACTGGAGTGCAGTGAGTGCACTGTTCTGTGCTTCTGAATGGCTGTGTTTACATTTCTCTCCTGTTTCGTCTAGAGCAAACAGCCAAATTGCTCATCACTGCGCATCTCGTCATGTGTTGTTCTCCTCAAGCGTGTTGTTAGGACACGGGGTTACAATGTAACCTGCTCACCTAATGTTTACATTTGTAATGTTTATATTATTTGCTAATTAAAGACCTCATGTGGAACTTTGAATCTCCGTCTCATTTCAGAGTGTGCTACTGTCTACCAGAGGTCGCATTTTGGTCACAGACGCATACTTTCAAAACCCTGCTGAATGAATGAAATACGCTGTTTTCCAGCAAGGTAACCTGCGGTGCTGGAATATAATTGGCTAAACTGGCATTGGGCGGGTTTAGAGACCAAAACAAAGACAGCGTTCCAGCACGGAAAACACATTTTCAAAGCAGAAAATCTGACTTCAGCACGTATTTCTGAATATCTGCACACGTATGATGTTGTTTTTACTCCTTAGAAGAGTTTAAAACTCACACACAACACCTTTAAGTCGAAGAATTCATTCATTCATTTTCTTGTCAGCTTAGTCCCTTTATTAATCCGAGGTCGCCACAGCGGAATCAACCGCCAACTTATCCAACATATTTTTACATAGAGGTTGCCCTTCCCATCTCTGGGAAACATCCATACACACACATTCACTACGGACAATTTAGACAATTTAATTCACCTATACCACATGTCTTTGGACTTGTGGGGGAAACCAGAGCTCTCAGAGGAAACCCACACAACCACGGGGAGAACATGCAAACTCCACACAGAAATGCCAACTGACCCAGCCGGGACTCGAACCAGCAACCTTCTTGCTGTGAGGCGAACGTGCTACTCACTACGCCACCGTGGCGCCCAAGTCGAAGAGTACACTTGGTAACTTAAAGTGAGGATATACAGTAAACGTTACAAAATTTTCTATTTAGCCAAATGAAGAAAATATGAAAGAAAATAAACGTACTGGCAGAAAATGACTGGTATATTCCCAGTTTTGTTATTAATTTAAAGCTTTTCACATTTTAAAAAAGCAATTACTGCCAGCAATTAATAATAATAGTTTAAATAATATTAATAACAATAATAAATTATATTAATAATAGGGTAACACTTTATTTCGATAGTCCATTTGAGTATTATCCTCAGATCTTTACACTGGCTCCCAGTTACATTCAGAATAGAGTTTAAAGTATTACTACTTGTCTATAAATCACTAAATGGCCTAGGACCTTAATATATTACAGATATGCTGACTGAATACAAGCCTAACAGATCACTCAGATCATTAGGATCATATAAACTAGAAACTCCAAGAGTTCAGTCAAAGCAGGGTGAATCTGCTTTCAGCTATTACGCCCCCCGCTGCTGGAATCAGCTTCCAGAAATGATCAGATGTGCTCTAACATTAGGCATATTCAAATCAAGACTGAAAACACATCTGTTTAGCTGTGCTGTACTGAATGAGCACTGTGCTACGTCCCACAGATCACACTATTGTGTCTTTCTTTTCTTTTCTTTCTTTTATAACTTGTCTTAACTCATTTTAATCTGTTTTTATCTGTTTTTTTATTATTTGATTTTATTTTCTTATACTTCAATTTTATTTCTGTTCATGTAAAGCACTTTGAATTGCCACTGTGTATGAAATGTGCTATAGAAATAAACTTGCCTAGCCTTGCTTATTAGTAGACTGTCTTGAAAGCATTTCTAAATTCACTTTTAAATTTCAGCAAACAAATAAATGACCAGTAAAACCACTGCACCTGGTTCCACATTGCACCGAGTGTATGATACGGCCCCAAGTGTCCCAAGCTCGATCCACTCTCATCTTCCACTCTTCTAGAACTACTATCTGTGGGACTCGAGTCCAGAGTGGTGCACAGGTGACGCTCATTAACTCTCAATTCACTGGACCCGCTCTGCTCCCGCTCATTACAAACCCACATTGCCCCTTGCAGGCTGGGGGGACATAAACCGGTAACACTTAATTTTGATGGTCCGTTTGAGGATGAGTAGACTGTCTACTTAATATCTGCTGATACTGACATTAAACAGACATTTAACTGACTATAAGAAACTTTGCAAGTACATGTCAACTTACACTAACCCTAACCCTAACCCCAACCTAACAGTCTACTTATAATCTACAGGGAGTGCAGAATTATTAGGCAAATGAGTATTTTGACCACATCATCCTCTTTCTGCATGTTGTCTTCCTCCAAGCTGTATAGGCTGGAAAGCCTTCTACCAATGAAGCATATTAGGTGATGTGCATCTCTGTAATGAGAAGGGCTGTGGTGTAATGACATCAACACCCTACATCAGGTGTGCAGAATTATTAGGCAACTTCCTTTCCTTTGGCAAAATGGGTCAAAAGAAGGACTTGACAGGCTCCGAAAAGTCAAAAACAGTGAGATATCTTGCAGAGGGATGCAGCACTCTTAAAACTGCCAAGCTTCTGAAGCGTGATCATCCAACAATCAATAATTCATTTAAAATAGTCAACAGGGGCGCAAGAAGCGTGTGGAAAAACCAAGGCGCAAAATAACTGCCCATGAACTGAGAAAAGTCAAGCGTGCAGCTGCCAAGATGCCACTCGCCACCAGTTTTGCCATATTTCAGAGCTGCAACATCACTGGAGTGCCCAAAAGCACAAGGTGTGCAATACTCAGAGACACGGCCAAGGTAAGAAAGGCTGAAAAACCACCACCACTGAACAACACACACAAGCTGAAACGTCAAGACTGGGCCAAGAAATATCTCCAGACTGATTTTTCTGAGGTTTTATGGACTGATGAAATGAGAGTGAGTCTTGATGGGCCAGATGGATGGGCCCGTGGCTGGATCGGTAAAGGACAGAGAGCTCCATCCGACTCAGACGCCAGCAAGGTGGAGGTGGAGTACTGGTTTGGGCTGGTATCATCAAAGATGAGCTTGTGGGGCCTTTTCGGGTTGAGGATGGAGTCAAGCTCAACTCCCAGTCCTACTGCCAGTTTCTGGAAGACACCTTCTTTAAGCAGTGTTACAGGAAGAAGTCTGCATCCTTCAAGAAAAACATGATCTTCATGCAGGACAATGCTCCATCACAGCGTCCAAGTACTCCACAGCGTGGCTGGCAAGAAAGGGTCTAAAAGAAGAAGAACTAATGACATGGCCTCCTTGTTCACCTGATCTGAACCCCATAGAGAACCTGTGGTCCATCATCAAATGTGAGATTTACAAGGAGGGAAAACAGTACACCTCTCTGAACAGTGTCTGGGAGGCTGTGGTTGCTGCTGCACGCAATGTTGATGGTGAACAGATCAAAACACTGACAGAATCCATGGATGGCAGGCTTTTGAGTGTCCTTGCAGAGAAAGGTGGCTATATTGGTCACTGATGTGTTTTTGTTGTGTTTTTGAATGTCAGAAATGTATATTTGTGAATGTTGAGATGTTATATTGGTTTCACTGGTGAAAATAAATCACTGAAATGGGGATATATTTGTGTTTTGTTAAGTTGCCTAATAATTCTGCACAGTAATAGTCACCAGCACAGATATCCTCCTAAAATAGCTCAAACTAAAAACTACTTCCAGAAATATTCAGCTTTGATATTAATGAGTGTTTTGGGTTCATTGAGAACATGGTTGTTGTTCAATAATAAAATTAATCCTCAAAAATACAACTTGCCTAATAATTCTGCACTCCCTGTAATGAGAATAAGTTGACATGTAACTTAAATTCAACAAACGGATCATCAAAATAAGGTGTGACCAATAATAATATTCTCTGTTTTCTTAAGGATTGATATTTTTACAGAGCATATATGTTTGCTTCAGCTGCTGTTATTGTTGGCAGTGGAGAATAACAGGCGAGTAACTGTAATAATGAGTTTATTGTGCGGATTTGAAATAATGAAATGCAAATAAACACGCCTTAGAACAGGTCTTTAGTCACTTCTGGTCCAACAGGTTTCCTTCAGCTTCAGGAGACAAAAGGAGGCGCAGGAGAGAGAAGAAAAGAGGCTTTGAGTGCTGATAACAGACAGACGCACATTAAATAACGCACATGTGAAAGAGCAGCGCACACAATGGCAGAAACGCTAGAGTCGGTGCAGGAATGTGGGACTGAAATATCTCTGACATCTGCCTTAAATGAGTCGCTGCTTTGTTTTAGATGACTTCATCTCGCTGGTGGGTTGAGTTTTAACCCATGGGTTGGGTCAAATATGTCAAAACAAAAGCAGTCTTACATTTAACAGGTAAATTGGTGGGGCTTACCTAAAATACATCGCCGAAATTTAAAGTAGTAAAGAATTTTAAATAAAAATAATAATCATTTGGGGGTTTCCCAGAGATGGGTTGCAGCTGGAAGTGCATCCGCTGCATAAAACAAATGCTGGATAAGTTGGCGGTTCATTCCGCTGTGGCGACCCCGGATAAATAAAGGGACTAAGTCGAAAAGAAAATGAATGAATGAATAAAATGAGGGGTGGCTCAGTGGTTAGCACTGTGGCCTTACAGTAAGAAAGTCACTGGTTCGAGTCCCAGCAGGGTCAGTTGGCATTTCTGTGTGGAGTTTGCATGTTCTCCCCGTGTTGGTGTGGGTTTCCTCCGGGTGCTCCGGGTTCCCCCACAGACCAAACACATGTGCTATAGGGGAACTGATGGACTAAATTGGCCCTAGTGTATGAGTGTATGAGTGAGTGTGTATGGGTGTTTCTCAGTACTGGGTTGCAGCTGGAAGGGCATCTGCTGTGTTAAGAGTATGCTGGAATAGTTGGTGGTTCATTCCGCAGTGGCGACCCCTGATGAATGAAGGGAAATTAATGAACAAATGAGTTTAATGTGATTGTTTTATTTTTAAGAGGGGGTAAAACGTTCGTTTATATCAAAAATCATGGAAATATGAAGTAAAGATCATGATCCGAGAAGCTATTTTGTAAATTCCCTACTGTAAATTTATCAATGATAATCTTAATGTTTGATTAGTTATATGTATTTGATGAGGGCGCCACGGTGGCGCGTGAGTAGCACGTTCGCCTCACAGCAAGAAGGTCGCTGGTTCGATCCCCGGTTGGGGCAGGTCCCGGTTGGGCCAGTTGGCATTTCTGTGTGGAGTTTGCATGTTCTCCCCGTGGTTGCGTGGGTTTCCTCCGGGTGCTCCGGTTTCCCCCACAGTCCAAAGACATGTGGTACAGGTGAATTGGGTAAGCTAAAATTGTCCATAG
Organism: Danio albolineatus; assembly: GCA_903798035.1. Taxonomy (NCBI): domain Eukaryota; kingdom Metazoa; phylum Chordata; class Actinopteri; order Cypriniformes; family Danionidae; genus Danio; species Danio albolineatus. Next base: position 550,042 of record CAIGQQ010012042.1, on the reverse strand, counting down.
TGTATGTGTGTGAGAATGTATGAATGTGTTTCCCAGAGATGGGTTGTGGCTGGAAGGGCATCCGCTGCGTAAAACAAATGCCGGATAAGTTGGCGGTTCATTCCGCTGTGGCGACCCCGGATTAATAAAGGGACTAAGCCGAAAAGAAAATGAATGAATGAATGAATGTATTTGATTAATTTTATGGTGATTTTTGAATTCACAGATTACAGATTGTCTCATATTTGTACCTCTACCAAATACAATCCTATAATAACACAATTTATAATCCTATAAAATAAAAAATACATATTAATTTATTCAGCTTTTAGGTTATAGTTTTGTCCATTTTTGACTTAACATCAATCTTAATCTTAGATTAGTATAATGTATTTGATTAAATTAGTAGTGATTCTCTAAGTATTTAGATTTCCAATATTTGTACCAAATAATATCCTTTAAAAAAAGATTACATTACAACAAATAACAATAATATATTTATCATTGTTATACAATCTGGGGTCGCTTCAGCGGAATGAACCGCCAACTTATCCAGCATATGTTTTACACAGTGGATGCCTTTCTAGCTGAAACCCAACACTGGGAAACACCCATAAACTCTCATTCACACACATAAATTACGGACAATTTTAGCTTATTCAATTCCCCTATAGCGCATGTGTTTGGACTGTGGGGGAAACCGGAGCACCCGGAGGAAACCCACGCCAACACGGGGAGAACATGCAGACTCCAAACAGAAATGCCAACTGGCACAGCCGAGGCTCGAACCAGCGACCTTCTTGCTGTGAGGCGATCATGCTACCCACTATGCCACTGTGATGCCCTATTATTATTATTATTATTATTATTATTATTATTATTGTTGTTGTTGTTGTTTTTATTATTGTTGTTGTTTTTATTATTATTATTGTTGTTGTTGTTGTTTTAATATTGTTATTATTATTGTTGTTGTTGTTTTTATTATTATTATTATTGTTGTTGTTTTTATTATTGTTGTTATTGTTGTTGTTGTTGTTGTTCTTATTATTATTGTTGTTGTTGTTATTGTTTTTATTATTATTATTATTATTATTATTATTATTATTATTATTATAAACAGCTTCCAGGATGATGTATCAATTACATTTTCCAAAAAAATGTTTGTTGACCTGGGTCAAATACGATGTTGGGTTAAAATAAAGTGATTTATATTTAATTGAAAAACACTGGGTTTGTCCAGGCGGTTCATTCCGCTGTGGAGACCCCTAAAGGGACTAAACCCAAGAAAAATGAATGAATGGGTTTGTCCATATTTTGACCCAACATTGTATTAAAATAACCCAGAGTGTGTGTTTTTTTTTTTTAATAAAAAAAAGGTGACACAGTGGCGAAGAAGGTCGCTGGTTCAAGCCCCAGCTGGGTCAGTAGGCATTTCTGTGTGGAGTTTGCATGTTTCCCAGTGCTGGGTTGCATCTAGGTATTGGATGATAACCATTTTTAAGGTATACCATGGTTGGAAAAGTCAAGGTTTTCAGAAAAAAAATTTATAATAATAAAATAAATAAATAAACATTTTCTGCTATACCGTTCCTAAGGTGTGTGTAAGATTTTGCTATTTACGTTTTTTTATTTTTTGTTTGTTTGTTTTTAGGACAACGATATCTCCAGCAGAAAAAATATCCAAATATACTGTAGGCATTTTAAACAAATGTAAATAAATCTGTGTTATTGAAACTAACAAAGACAGCAGAAGGCAATGATTGATTTGAATTAATCAGCCTGACCTGTTTACTGCTCCAAAATATATTAAATGTTTCAGAAAATAAAATATATTGTGTTCAAAGGGGGAAAATGTTTTGTTTTTTACCCAGACATTTAAACAGAATATATTTTAGAGCATTAAACGCAATACCGTCATACCGTCAAACAGTCCAAGGATATCAATACCTTCACAATCTTATACCGGCCCATGCCTAGTTGCACCCGCTGTGTATAACATATACTGGATAAGCTGGCGGTTCTATCCGCTGTGGCGACCCCTGATTAACAAAGGGAATAAGCTGAAAAGAAAATGAATGAATGAATAAAAAATGAAAGAAAGAGAAAGGATCAATACTGATGCTTTAATTAAAGCTACACACAATAATACAATTTGTGATGCTATTAGAAACATCACACACGGCTGATTCAGGTGCCAAGAACATGTCAAAAAACTCTTAACTTCGTGTTCAGTCTTTAATTTAGCTTGTAAACATGCATCTGCCGGAGGATCAGATGTCAGGATGACGTAAAAGAGGGAATCTTCACAATGACAGACAGACAGACGCTTCTCCACCCGGCGCATTCATAGAAAGACAAACACAAGAATACTGATGACTAACTCCAGTATGACATCGAAACATTTCTCTGGCGTCATGTGTGTGAACTGACAACAGCTTCACAGCAGGACATTTACACAACAGATGACACACAAGTAAAGATTTTAAGGTCATACTTTACAATGAGGTTTGATTAGTCCATGCCGTAACACTTTCTATGAAGCTCATGCTTCTGTTCTGCTAACATCTTCAATGCTGTTAGTCTCAACATTGTTTTAATCTGCTATTTTAAGTCATACGAACTGAAGTTTTCAACATTTTCAGGTAAAGTCAACATAAACTACAACAAAAATAACTTAGAGATTTTGAAAGTCAGAGAGTTGTATTTATGTGTTTATTTACTTTGTAGAATATCAGGGATTTCTCGTTGTCATTTTAAAGAGCCCCTATTATGGGTTTTTGAAATGACCTTACATGTTGTAACACAGCTCTAGGTGAAGTGAAATGTCCAGCTGAGGCTTAAATCTAAAAGTGCACAGTGTTTAAAACTATTTATTCATCCATAAAAGAGTCGACTCAGAGTGGTTCGAATGAATTGTCGCAAAAACCAGTCTTTAGCCCTGCCGCGTGACATCAATACAGAACTCAAGCCCTGCCCATTTGTTGAGTGCGCAAACCCAGAAAATTGAAGCCCCCCAGCCCTGTCCACAAACACTGTAGCAGATCCCGGTTGAATCATGTCATGTAGATGCTGTGCTCTGAAGTGTGAGGGACAGTTAGTGTTATTATCTCTATCCACAGATGAGGCTGTGAAGAGTCAGTGGTTGAAGTTTATCTCTGCAAAAATACCTCAGCATTACAGCCCCAGCCTTGTGCTGTGTTCCTGTCATTATTCTGACGAGTGCTTCAGCAATCTACACGCTTACAACAGAGGATTCGTCAGCCGTTTGTTAAAGGAAGGATCAGAAGAGACTATTGATGTAGGGATTGTGCCATGTGTGTATGAGACTTTGTCAGAGCTTGACAGGAACTTTACAGTACACAGGTCATAGACCAGTTTCTTCCTCCATTTCAAAGTGTAGGTAACTTAAGTGTGATTAAAAAGGTTGTCTCCTTGTTTTCTCCAGCTTGCAAATTATGTATTTAATTGTGTTTTGTTACTTGTCACTGCTCATGTACAGTATCTGGTTAATGTCTAAAACCACACATGAAAATGATGCATTTGTTTACGGATTCAAATGCATTTGTGAGCTCGCGATCCTCTGCTGTTTGTCATTGCTATGACCACCGTCAGCTGCTCCTACACACGTGCGACGGTCAAGTTTCAGTATAGTTCAGCTTTTGCTGCTATGTGGAATAATACTGAATGTGTGTCGTGGTTAATAGTAGAGCATATGCTGGTGTTAAACTGCACTGCTGTAATGCACTCCTGCACTGGGCTCACACATACACTCTGACTACTTCAACAATGTTGATAAGCCGTGGTTGACATTTCTCTCTGTCTTACACTGAACACTGTCGACTAATCACAACAGACTGGGTCATCGGACCAATCAGCGCAGATTAGCATCGCGCTAAAGATGGGTTTGGGATCAAATTAATCACTGAACGATTCATAAGGGCGTTGCTGGGATAATGAGGTAAAGATAAATGCAGATTATAGGACAATGAAAGTGTGTTTGACCTTGCATGCAGATCAGCCTGCTGTTGGAGACCCTAAAACCAAAATATGACATTTTTTATGCATAACAGGGGCTCTTTAAATTTCCCCTCCCATATATTGAAAGGTATTTTTTTGTATTATCTTGATCATCATGTCGTTTTAGGTATTTTGTCTATATTTCACAGCCGTTCTTCTCCACTTCCTGTGAAAATACTGTCTACTAGGCTGTTTGATGTCTTTTGTTGTGTTGTTTTGCTATGAAAATTCATTCATTCATTCATACTCTTTTTCAGCTTAGTCCCTTAGTATTATTCAGGGGTCGCCACAGAAGAATAAACCACCAACTAATCCAGCATATGTTTTATGCAGCGGATGCCCTTCCAGCCGTAACCTAGTACTGCAAAACATCCATACACAATCATTCACACACACATACACACTATGGACAATTTAGCTTATTCAATTCCCCTATGTGGGGGGAATCCAGAGCACCCGGAGGAAACCCAAACCAACACGGGGAGAACATGCAAAGCCCAGACAAGGCTCAAACCAGCAAACTTCTTGCTGTGAGACATGGTGAAGAGGATCTGCTGCAGTTCACAGCGAGCATCAGAATGGGGAAGAAAGGGGATTTAAGTGACTCTGAACGTGGCATGGTTGTTG
>CAIGQQ010012042.1:468735-520069 GCA_903798035.1 Danio albolineatus | reverse complement strand
ATATTAATATAGACAGTACACACATATATTTTATTTCAAAAACTTAATTTGATTTAAAAAAAATTAAAAAATTAATTTGGATAAACACAATTAATATATTTTTTAAAGTGGCAAACTATCATTTCTTGTGCTTTTAACAAGTTTAAACTCTCTTGAAATCTCCTGTTCAAAGGTAAAAACAATTCACTATTAGATTAAAGTCGCAATGGCTCCACAAATGACAGGATTTGAACAGCGGTTCTTGGTTAATTGTAATATTTCGATGTGACTACGGCAGATTTGCAGCTCTATTGTTTTTTTTTTTTCCATTGAAATTTAATTGTTGAAACTTTTGTAAAGAATATAATGCTGAAAAACAAACAAACACAGTAAAACCACCACCACACACTCAAACTAGTAAAGGAAATTCACACAGACATTGCTAAAAAAATCAATTTTAGGTCACAACACTATTAACTACTGGCTTATTACCTATTAAGATATTCATTAAAAGCTTCATCTACGTTAATCTGCTTTGACACAATATACACTGTAAAAGCGCTTCAGAAATAAAGATGAATTGATTATGAACTGTTCATTAATAGTTATAATGCATCTCTAATCCTACCCAATCCCTAAACCCAGCGTCTACCTTACTGTTAATAACCAGCTGATTAGTAGTTTAAGCTAGTAGTGTTAGTCAATGGTGTTAATAGCGTGAATTGTGATCTAAACTGAAGCGTAAGCACACTTTCTTGTCAAATGTAGTCTATTAATATCACAAATTAATACAATAATGCATTGTAGATCAGAATTTCATCACAGACATATTGGAAATCAACATCTGAATTATTTTCTGTAACTTATCTCACTCTTAAAATAAAAGTTAGATTTGTTACCTGCAATATATTGAAGCCTCCTGAACTGTGGACACCCTCAAACTGATTTCCATCCAGACTCTGCAGCAACATAAGGACCTTTATTGAGATGACAGCATGAAAATCTGCAGTAGCTGAGCTTATCCGTATGAAAATAGAGCTTTTTACATGCTTTGACTATTTGACATTTTAGCATTAATCACTCATTGCACAATGAAAGCGTAATTTGATTCAGGCAGCTTATAACAAAGTCCATTGTTCTGGGATTTATGTGTTCATTTGGTTGCTCTGTTCACTATTACAATAGTGTTTTGCTAATGATTTGCTACTACAACCATACACAGTTGTGACTCTGGACCACAAAACCAGTCATAAGGGTCCATGTTTTATATATATTTTTAGATATTGAGATGTATACATCATCTGAATAAACCATATTTCCTTTGCTTATGGATTGTTAGGGTAACATGTGACTGAGAAACAACTAAAGATCTGTAATCTGAGGGTTAAAAAAAAAAAAATATATTGATATACATAAAGTTGAACAAGCTGTAAGCAATGCACATTATAAATCAAATCAATACATTTAGAAATACATTTACTCCATGGAAGATAATCTTTACTAAATATTCTAATGATTTAGTCATGAAAGAAAAAACAACTTAAATGTATTTTTGGCTATTCCCTTGAATACACACACGCAACATATGAATGGTTTAATGTTTCAGGGTCACATATTTGATCAAGTTTTTGATCATATTTGAAGAACATCATATTTTCCAGATTAATATTCACATGTTTTTGGAAACTGATCAGCCGGATTTGTTCAAACTATCATATGCGTCAGAATTCTGCCAATTCAGTCTTGTTAATTCTTGTTTTGAGTCCAGGCACTAGTCCTGTCATGTCTTGTGTGTTGTGCTCGGCTCGAGCTACTCGATTCAAGCACTCGTCTTTCTCGTCATTGTATGAGCGACATCCTGGTTGCGCTCAAGCCGTGCACGTTCCTGCTTGACAAGAGGTTCGAATGTGGCCTGGATGCGCGCTCTTGTCCCGGTGTCTTTGTTTTTGTCTGCGGCGTGATGTTTCGTTCTCAGCGTCTCAGTCTAGTTGGTTTCGGTTTTGGATGACGCTGAGAGGGAACGTTCACGTCGCATATATAAGCGCACGTTAAGTATCTTTATTTATTGTGTGCTCGTGTCTTGCGTTCTGTTGTGCTGGTGTTGTGTAGCACATGGTTTCATGTTTACATTGTAACCACGTGCTTTAGTGCCTTGTTTCATTCGAGCACACGGTCAATGAGCTCTCTCATTGGCTGCATGTTCTAGTCCTGTTTGTGTGCGAGCACATGGCTTGTGTTGTGTTTTTGTACCATGTGTTCTTTTGTCTAGTGTCTTGTCCCACCCACCTTGTTGTCCTGTTTGTAATTATTATTTTCACCTGTCCGTTCATTGGTTTGTCTTCCCTATTTATTTTCCTTGTGTATTCTGTCCTGTGCTGGTCTGTCTTCATTAATTTAACGCTTGTGTGTCATCATTGAAGATAATGAAAAAATGAATGATGGAATGTGTCATGCCAGGTCCTGTCTAGTTGAGTGTGTGTTTTCCATGTTTCCCCCCCACAGGGAAGTTTAAGTTATTTTGTTTTCCTTTTATTAAATAAAATAAGTTTGCTGCAATTGGGTCCTCGCCTCACCTTCTACCGCCCCATACCATGACAGTATGTCTTATTTGTAGACAACAGAAAAAGTCCTTTCGGCATGTCAGCTGTTGTTTGTACTGTATTTTACATGACAGTAGCTTGACCACAAATACTTTCAAACTACTAAATGTGTCAGGTTCGTTAATTTTCCTTTGGCTTAGTCCCTTTATTTAACATAAAGGGAATGAACCGGCAACTATTCCAGCATATGTTTTACAGCAGATGCTCTTCCTACTGCAACCCAGTACTGGGAAACACCCATACATAGTTATTCTCACACACATACACTACGGCCAATTTAGTGCATCAATTCCCCTATAGCGCATGTGTTTGGACTGTGGGTGAAACCGGAGCACCCGGAGGAAACCCACACCAACACTGGGAGAACATGCAGACTCCACACAGAAATGCCAACTGACCCAACCGGGATTTGAACCAGCGACATTCTTGCTGTGAGGTCACAGTGCTAACCACTGAGCCACCGTGCCACCTATGTGTCAAATTCACTTTTTTAAACTGCAGATAAATTGAAGCATTAATTAATGTCAGGTTTTTCTCCGCACATTTGTATGTGCATTTACCTGCACTTGTGTATGTAAATTTACTTCTGTAACTTTCATTTGATGCAGACACCAAAGCGCAATGACAAATTGAAGTTCAAGAGTTCACACTTAGCTGATGATTGATTATAAAGCTTGTTTGGCATGCCGTCCCGGGAGAGAGCTCTAAGCTCATAAGATCCTCGAGCCCGGGGCTCCCTCCCGTTTGCAGGGCGAGAGGAGAGTTTGAGCTCAGGCAGATCTGGAGAACTCCCCTGCTGTAGCTGATGAACAGATAGTGATCGCTCTTCAGAGATAACTACTTACTAGGAGCATGTCTATGGGGCTGATTTGGTTTAGTAAATTAACTTAAGTTGCATGTTTTTGGATAGTGGGAGGAACCTGGGGGAAAACCCACGTGAGCACGGGGAGAACGTGTAAACTCCACACAGAAACATCAGCTGGCTTGGTAAGGACTAGAACCAGAGACGTTGTTGCTGTGAGGCAACAGTGCTAACCACTGGACCACCATGCCACCCATCTAGAAAAGGGGGAGGTGTAGGGGTAGAATGGGGGATTCTTCAAAATGAAGATGGCTGTAATATGGAGCTTAGGTTAATTATGGTGACTTGGGAATCTGATTGGTGAATCATGAATAGGCTAATGCAGGACCGGCTGTGATCAATCATACAAATGATCCTCGTGATCCTCTCCAAATCCACATATCTAGCATATAAAATGGAAACAATTTACATGCCCCCCTAAAACCATAAAACTTAGTTGTTTTTGTTTGGATTGGATCTTTAGATGTGTGCAGTTGTTGCATGATTTTACAGCAAAACAAAATAAAAAAAGCTGTAAATAAACGCACTCGCTAATGTTTATAGCAGCACAACTTCACTTTCTGACTTTGATTATAATGCAACAATATGCACATTTTTTAAAGCTGCAAAAAATGTTTTTCTAGTCCAATGCTGGTCTTGTTTCTCGTCCGAATATCAAAACGTTTCTAGACAAGTACAAAATATTGTCTTGTTTTCAGAAACGAGTCAAAATTAAGTTTTTTTCCTTAAAACAAGCTAAATAATTTGCCAATGGCGTAAGAAAAATAGCCTTACTTAAAAGCGAAACATAAGATTATTGTAATTAACCCATTGGCAGATTATTATTTTAAGAAAAAAAAATGTACTTAATTTTAACTCTGTATTTCTGAAAATAAGACCATATATTTTACTAGTCTAGAAAACTCTTCTTGATTTAATGTTTGGACAAGAAACAAGACAAAAACTAATAAGAAAATAAGAAAAGATTTTTGCAGTGTGAAGCTGCTTTGGAGCAATAATTATAGTGAAAAGTGCTATACAAATAGGTCTGAATTAAATAGAATCTGAATGAAGTCATTTACTGGATATTTTCCTGCTCTGTCAGGATTTAAATGCACTGTCAAAGTCCGGATAGAAATCAGTGGCCGTGTGTATTCATGAGCTGACACATTTTGCATCTTTAAAGCAGCACGAGGTTTTGCATGAATTACTCATAAATCATGTGAAATGAAGTTGAACCTCAGTTAGATAAACTGAACTGGAGCTCAGATACTGTAAGTACAGGTGGAAAGTGACATGCATGGACTTTTAATGGATTTTTTTAAAAGAATGTGTGCTTTTGTTCATGTATTTGTCAGACGCTTTTATCCGAAGTGATTTTATCGTGTTATGTTCGATGTTAGTTTTTTTTGTGTGTGTACTTATTCTCATACTCTCCGTTTCTTACTCCACCTTCAGGCTTCTTATTGGTCCTATTCTATCTGTAAATCATCATTATGACGGTGCTAGTTCCACCAATCCCTGGACGCACCGTGTGATTTAAAGCTTCGGCAGACCAGTGTGTGACGTGCGCTCTGCCTCGACGTTGCCACGCATACTTGTGTTCACATGTTTAGGCTGTGTAGTGATCTCAGTATCTCAGGCTCCGTTTACACTAGTGCGTTTTAGTTTTAAAACGGCGTTTTAGCAAGAAAATGACCTGCGTCCACACTAGCGTTTTCACCCAGCGTCTCAACAGATCTCCGTCTTCACTACTCCACCACAAACGTATATCACGTGACCATTCGCTCACTCTGGGCATGCGCGTTCAAGTATAAACAGGAAGTATGTGTCTCGCTCGGCATTTGGTTATTGTTAGTCAACAAACGCTGGTTGAACGATGAATGCGATGGTAAAGAAAGCAAGAGAGGTCTTTTTGTGAACAGACGACGAGGTCGAGTTGTTACTTAAAGTAACAAATGATTATAAAACATCCATGGCTATCGGAAATACAGTGTTTACAGTAAAGGCTGGTCTGCCGTCTGCCGGTGACGTTATAGCCATGTGCGCTTGACGAATAAGGCTCTCTCCAGCGTTTTCAAAACACTCCGTTTTCGCACCTCAAAAACTCCGGTGTAGTGTGGACGGATAGCGTAACCGTAGCAAAACTTATGCGTTTTAAAACCAAAACGCACTAGTGTAAACGGGGCCTCAGTCTTACCATGGTAATTCGAGTTTACTTGTTAAACTTTGTTAGCTTTAAGTAAAATGATGTGATGGTTGTTGTGTGATTCTAAACTGAATCTATGACCTTCTTGTTAGGTTTGTTTTAGTTTAGATTGAGTTTTGTTAGATTAGTTCGTAGGCCGGTCACGATATCTATTTTTTGTTGTACGATATATTGCACCCAGATATATTGCGATAAACGATATTATTGTCATTTAAGATGGTTTTATGTCACTCATTTTATAATGCCAGAATGACAATATAATATAACAACACAAGTACGTTCCTCCAAAAAAACAATAATATATTATTATTAAGAATATTTAATAACTATAGCCTTTTTGACCATTTAATAATTAGGCATTGGAATCAAAACGTGAAAACGCATATAGTAAATAAATAAATAATAATAAATGATAACAAAAAAGTAAAAAGTAACAGCGGCTGCGCTATCTACTCTCCGTTGTCAGACACCTGCATGAAAATATACTAAAAGTTATTTATAGTAAATACTACATTGTTTTTTAACCATACTGACACTGACGCCTCCAGTAAAGATAAAGATGTTGCACAATCAGCTGAATTGTTGCTAGAATTAGTTCTTTTGTATGGGCGATATATATTGCATCATCAAAATGATTAAGGTCATGTCCATGTGTTGTGCGATAAGTCGATATATTGATTATTGTGACAGGCCTATTAGTTCGAGTGTTTTGCGACCTGTGTAGTTTTGAGTTTTAAAGTTTAATTAGTTTAGATCGGGTGTCGTATACACTCAAGATGTCGGGTTTATTTTTCATTATTTTTGTCGCCTAGTTTAGACTTTAGATTTAAGCATTGTTTTGTTGTTAATTTCTTTGATTTGGCTTACACTCATTCTTTTCGTTTAAAGAGAATATTGTAAATGTTGATTTATTTTTTCCACATTTATTATTGTTATATATTCTTTAATCCGTGAGGTAAAAACAAAGCCTAAAACAAAAACTTGATTCCTACCTCATCCTTGATCTGTCGCACTCATTACATCTGTCTCACCTAAATGTTACAGCATCCCACTTAAACTTCTTAAACTCGTTACAATCGGCGTCTTCTACGCCAGGCATAATCTATACAATTATTCAGTTTTAAAAAGATAAACTGCTTGTAAGAAAAAACAATGCTGTTCATAAACAGAGGCAGCGGAGTAAAATGGATTTTAAAATCAGTAATGAATGTGGTTTTAAAAATCACATAGTGAATCAGATATTTATTTATTGATTAGCAGTGTGTGATTACTACTGATGCTAAACTTTCACTGCAGTCATTTGATTTTTTATGATTTACAACAAACATTAAACTAATTATGAGCACGTACAAGTGTTCGTGGTTATATATTGTAGCATCAAAACAGTATGACAAATTGGCAGAGCTAATAAAGTCTATAATCGTTATTATCGCAAGCACGTTTAGATTACACATGCACGACTGTTTACTGAAGATTGAGAATTTACAAAAAAATCTGATGTAACTTGTTTCCTGTGAGATCCCTGAACAAGTTATACACTTTTAATTAAATGCTTGTTTTGCTTGTTGAGTGTTTCCTCACAGCCACAAACATCTCATTTACATTTCATCAAACTAATATTTTATGTATATGTATTAGGGATGTCCCGATCAGGTTTTATTGCCCTCGAGTCAGAGTCATATGATTTTGAGTTTCTACCATTACCGAAACCCGATCCGATACTTCTATAAAAAAATAAAAAACAAATAAAGAAGAGCGAAGAAACAGAAAAGTGCGTATCTGCTGTGAGTAACAGATTACATGCAAAATGATTATCATTACCGCCTCCCATAGACATCTGCTAGTATTTTATTTTAGGAAATGAGTGTATTAAAATGTCTGCAACCAATAATAAATGTTATTTTACTGATAACACTGATACGTCTTAATCTTTGATAAGCCATGTGCTTTCTCTGCAGCTAATCACAGTGAATGCAGATGTTAATGCTCACTGCATAAAGGGTTAAAATTACACTATAAATAGTCATTTAAAACATGCGTTAAAATTTACTTGTTACCCATAAAAGAACAATGTTTTCTTTTAACTTAAAGCTTTCAACCTAAATCAACCCTTGGAAGCTGATTGGACAGAAGTGTGTGCAGTATAGTGTGTTTAGTCATATTGGAGCGCTAATTCTTAACCGCTATAAACAGTCAGTAAACAATATGGTTGTATGTGTCTGTGTCTTTACTGCAAACAGCATTTGTGTGACTCATCGTTTCAGAAAGGCTTGAGTAAACTCCACCACAAATACATGGAATGAACTTACTTGGTAGTTTTGACTAATGAGTTGTATTCCAGCTCCATCCGTGTCGGTCTCTGTCACTGACTGCTGTTGATCTGAAGTAACGCATGATGAGTAGCAGACACGCACGTGGAAACGGTGGGCGGGGAGAAGCAGCTCATTTGCAGTCTTTCTCTTGTAGATGATGAGCAGTGGAGAGGATGAAATGGACTGGAGACACAGATGAGATCGGGAAACACACAACCAGGGAACCACACTATGAAGAGTGAATATAGATGTTAATGTTACTGCCTAAAGGGTTGAAAATACGCTATAAAAAGTCATTTAAACATGTGTTAAAAATAAACTTGTAACACATAAAAGACCGATGTTTTTCAACTTAAATCAACCTTTGGAAGCTGTTTGGACTAAAGTGTGTGTAGTATATTGTGTTCAGTCATATTGGTGCGCTAATTCTTAACTGCTATAATCACCACGACTAAATGGTGTCAGTAAACACTAATATGGGTGTGTGTGTGCTGCAAACAGCATTTGTGTGTGACTCATCGTTTCAGAAAGGCTTGAATAAACTCCACCACAAATACATGGAATGAACTTACTTGGTAGTTTTGACTAATGAGCTGCATTCCAGCTCCATCTGTGTCGGTCTCTGTCACTGACTGCTGTTTATCTGAAGTAACGTATGATGAGCAGCAGACATGCACATGGAAATGGTGGGCGGGGAGAAGCAGTTCATTTGCAGTCTTTCTCTTTTAGATGATGAGCAGTGGAGAGGATGAAATGGACAGGAGACACAGATGAGATCGGGAAACACACAACCAGGGAACCACACTAGGAAGAGAGACAAAGACACTGTAGGTACACTGGAGCAGACAAGGTAAGTAACAGATCACAACTGGTATTGCTGACCGTAAGAGTTCGTCCTTCTCGATTGAGATGATGCTGGTCACTGAGTGAGGTAGCATGCAGGGATTTGTGGGGCTGGATTGATGGAAGAGGATGGCGTGCGGGTGCGGGAGTGGTTAGTATTCAGGTGATGGAGATCTTGCTGATTGCGGTGACAGTGAACGGGGTGAATCACCTGATTGGGAGTGGGGAGAGCCTGGCCTGGCTGTGACAAATAGCAATTTATTTATTTATTTTTAAATGATAGCCTATGGAACAAGGTCAATTAGGTGGTTAAGAAGAAATTGCATTTGACAACTTTAATATGTTAACATTAATAATTCTTAGAAAATGCAGAAGGTGTGCATTATACAGCACTTCAGAAGCAAATAAACATGTTGCAGAGGGTTTTGGGATTATGTCATTTCCCTTCAAAGATTTTTCTCTCATCTTATTTTCATCCGCTTATACAGGGCCGGGTCGCGGGGCAGCAGTCTTAGTAGAGAACTCCAGACTTCCTTCTCTCCAGACATTTCCTCCAGCTCCTTCAGGGGGATCCCGAGGCATTCCCAGGCCAGCCGAGAGACATAGTCCCTCCAGTATGTTCTGGTTCTTCCCCGAGGCCTAGGCGTCCAGGAGGCATCCAGGAGGTGTCCAGGAGGCATCCAAAACAGATGCTCGAGCCACTTCATCTGACTTCTCTGGATGTGGAGGAGCCGTAGCTTTACTCTGAGCTCCTCCCGGGTGTCAGAGCTCCTCACCCTATCCATAAGAGTGCGCCCTGCCACCCTGTGAAGGAAACTCATTTCGGCCACTTGTATCTGAGATCTTGTCCTTTCAGTCATGACCCAGAGCTCATGACTATAGCTGAAAGTAGGAACGTAGAGTGACTGGTAAATCGAGAGCTTTGCCTTTCGGCTCAGCTCCTTCTTTACCATAACAGCCCGATAAATCAACCACATTACTGCTGCCGCTGCACCAATCCACCTGTCAATCTCTCCTTCCATCACTTTTCAAGATACTTGAACTCCTCCACCACCTCCAAAGACTTTTGAGCTCTTAAATATGATAATTTATCATCCGACGCCATTAACTTGTTAAAAACAAATTATTTTTGACCTCTGACTTTCAGTTTGATTTAATAGAAAATAAAAATAGTAAGTGTGCGGGGTATCATTGAGACTCATGTCAACAATTTACAGTTGGTTATTTAAAATATCAACCATTTATCTCAAATGCTATTGAGATTTACATTGTGATAATTAGCATTTGAGGCCATTTGATTATAAAAACAAAACAGAATCTACAGGTATTGTAATAAATATAATAACTGTAAAGGTGTGCATTACAGCTGCGACTGTACGACATGCTCCTCAAAAGCTAGCGTAGCGTAAAAATGTATCCTAAATGTAACTTCAGAGACGGTCCAAAATTTGCAAATATCCAAAATGCAACATGGCAAAGGAGACTATATGAGGAAAAATACTATAGTAATTTATAATAAATACTCTGCTAAACTATAGTAAAGTACTGGAATTATCTGTAGTCATTTTAAAATTGCTAAAAGTAACACAACAAATACAGAAGGCTAATATGAACAAATGACCCGATATTGTGGTCTTGTTCAACTACTGTATAATCCACTTTACTATAGTATGGTTCAAAAACACTATAGTATTTACAATAAACTACTCTAGTATTTTTCTATGTGGGTGAAAACAGAAACAACTGTGAACCGTCTAAATTAAATAAATACTACAGTAACTTATAATAAATATTAGTGTTTTTGAAGTATAGCTGCTATGGTAACAACATCTAGTATATATAACTATACATAAACAGAGCCAATACTGTAACTTTCTACAGCTATAGTGTATGTTACACTACAATACACCACAGTTTACTGTAGACAAAACTAAAGTATGCCACAGTATTTGTTACAGTTTATCAGATCACTATAGTTTATACTACAGTATGCTGCAGCATTGGTTAGCAAAGAGTAACTTTAATAATATACAGTTTACTACAAGTTACTATACTCAGAAATAAAGGTATGCGAGCTGTCACTGGGGTGGTACCTTTTCAAAAGGTGCCCATTTGTACTTAAATGGTCCATATTGGTACCTCTAACGTATATATTAGTACCTACAAATGTTAAGAGGTACACTTTTGTACTTATTAGGTACTAATATGTACCCTTGAGGTATTCATATGGACCCTTTAAGTATAAATGTGTACCTTTGGGAAAGGGACCACCCCAGTGACAGCTTGCGTAACTTTATTTCTGAGCGTGTAGTATGGTCCAAAAACACTAGCATTTACTATAAATGTTAGCATGAATTCAAGAGAAGGAGACGCGTCTCAATATGAACCCATCAGTTTTTCAGCTCTTCCTCATAGAAAGCAGAATGAGGAATAAACAAATTATACATGCTTTTCAACATCCGAAAAAGCACATCTGAGACATATGTAATGCAATCTTAACATATAAGAGGTATGACAGCATAAAGCCTACATTTTGTATCCAATTGTTTATTTTTTCAATGCTAAAAAGCAGTCCAATTTCAAACAAGCATGTTAAATAAATGCTATTGTAGACAGTATATCTCAGGTGTTTATCTCTGCAGTTTAGGCACAATTCTTTCTCTGTCCACAAGAGGGCAGTAAACAGCCACTTATTCATACAGCTTTACTAATAACTAATGCACTTGTTAAAAATAATAGCACTGAACCAATCTACAGTACATACAGCAGTTAATTCCATCTAGGTCGAAATATTTCTTTAAGATAAGCACATTCTCTTAACTCACTTATTTCATTAGTTTAATAATTAGGTTTATTGTCTATTAGCTTATATACCATTTCAATGTGCTCATGAACATTTCCTGCTTATCAAACTACAGGGAGCCCAGAATTATTTGGCAAATGAGTATTTTGACCACATCATCCTCTTTCTGCATGTTGTCTTACTCCAAACTGTATAGGCTGGAAAGCCTACTACCAATGAAGCATATTAGGTGATGTGCATCTCTGTAATGAGAAGGGCTGTGGTGTAATGACATCAACACCCTATATCAGGTGTGCAGAATTATTAGGCAACTTCCTTTCCTTTGGCAAAATGGGTCAAAATGGGACTTGACAGGCTCCGAAAAGTCAAAAATAGTGAGATATCTTGCAGAGGGATGCAGCACTCTTAAAACTGCCAAGCTTCTGAAGCGTGATCATCCAACAGGGTCGCAAGAAGCGTGTGGAAAAACCAAGGCCCAAAATAACTGCCCATGAACTGAGAAAAGTCAAGCGTGCAGCTGCCAAGATGCCACTCGCCACCAGTTTTGCCATATTTCAGAGCTGCAACATCACTGGAGTGCCCAAAAGCACAAGGTGTGCAATACTCAGACACGGCCAAGGTAAGAAAGGCTGAAAAACCACCACCACTGAACAAGACACACAAGCTGAAACGTCAAGACTGGGCCAAGAAATATCTCCAGACTGATTTTTCTAAGGTTTTATGGACTGATGAAATGAGAGTGAGTCTTGATGGGCCAGATGGATGGGCCTGTGGCTGGATCGGTAAAGGGCAGAGAGCTCCATCTCACTCAGACGCCAGCAAGGTGGAGGTGGAGTACTGGTTTGGGCTGGTATCATCAAAGATGAGCTTGTGAGGCCTTTACGGGTTGAGGATGGAGTCAAGCTCAACTCCCAGTCCTACTGCCAGTTTCTGGAAGACACCTTCTTCAAGCAGTGGTACAGGAAGAAGTCTGCATCCTTCAAGAAAAACATGATCTTCATGCAGGACAATGCTCCATCATAGCGTCCAAGTACTCCACAGCGTGGCTGGCAAGAAAGGGTCTAAAAGAAGAAAAACTAATGACATGGCCTCCTTGTTCACCTGATCTGAACCCCATAGAGAACCTGTGGTCCATCATCAAATGTGAGATTTACAAGGAGGGAAAACAGTACACCTCTCTGAACAGTGTCTGGGAGGCTGTGGTTGCTGCTGCACGCAATGTTGATGGTGAACAGATCAAAACACTGACAGAATCCATGGATGGCAGGCTTTTGAGTGTCCTTGCAGAGAAAGGTGGCTATATTGGTCATGTGTTTTTGTTTTGTTTTTGAATGTCACAAATGTATATTTGTGAATGTTGAGATGTTATATTGGTTTCACTGGTGAAAATAAATCATTGAAATGGGTATACATATGTTTTTTTGTTAAGCTGCCTAATAATTCTGCGCAGTAATAGTCACCTACACATACAGATATCCTCATAAAATAGCTAAAACTAAAAACAAACCAAAAACTACTTCCAGACATATTCAGCTTTAATATTAATGAGTTTTTTGGGTTCATTGAGAACATGGTTGTTGTTCAATAATAAAATTAATCCTCAAAAATACAACTTGCCTAATAATTCTGCACTCCCTGTAGATTAAAATACTCATTTCTAATAACTGATTTATTCAGCTTAAAGTGTCGTTTAAAGGCTTATCTAGGTTCATTAGGCAAGTCATTGTATAACAGTGATTTGTTCTGTAGACAATTTAATCAATATATTGGCTAAGTGGGCTAATAATATTGATGGTAAGTTAACGATGCCCCCTGAAATACACCCCTTGATCTCGTTTACAGGCTGACGTGTTGTTTCTAGCGTTATTTTCCAGCGGCTTGAAGGTCTTGCCGTCAGCCTGGGTTCTCCATATTATGTTGAACGCGGGGTCCGTCTCCAGCTCCGAGAGGATCATTCTCATCTGCAGATCAGATTACATCTTCATTAAAGCTCTGCTGGTGTTCAGACTCACCTGAAAGGATCATCTCACCTTCTTCTCTAAGGAAAACTTCATTGCGGATTCATCCAGAACACCAGATGACTTCACTGCCAGTCGCACAACCTGAGCTTTCACACGCTTAACAACTGTGAAGAGAAACAGACGTGAAGACTAATCAGGGACCAGTTAAAGTAACTAGTATCTACTGTGCACACCTAGACACACTCTCTCCCTTCATATACACAAACACACACACTCTTTCTATGCCATACGCATATAAGTTGCTCCAGATACACTTTGCTACACTTTTCAGATGACAAACCCACTAGATGGCGCTGTCTACTGTTTAGTGAATGAGAATTATATGTTACTTAGTCCCAATACCAATTCTATTTATACCCCTCCCTCCTGAAACAGAATGTGAAGGGGAAGGGCTTCATATTTACCATTAAGAAATACCACAGTGACACAGAGAGACGTCATTGTATGTTGTCGCAAACTAGGGCTGTGCGATTTGAGGAAAATATCTAATTGTGATTTTTTTTGACAGATGTTGCGATTTGATTTGTGATTGAATTTTTAAAACAAACTTTAGGCCTTCATAATCTGTATCGTAGCTTCTTACTGCTAAAATGCACTGAGTGTTAGTTATAAAAAGAAACTGAAAAGATATTGACTTACTCCAATGTTTGTTCAAATTTGTTTACGTAGTCAGAAATTAAATACTTATTTATGGAAGCCTACCCCTTCTTGTGAACACGCACAACGAGAGGTATTGGTAATAGAAAGCGTTAGGGGTAGAATTGGGCCTTAGGGTGTGTTATGTTACACATTTCAGATGGACGTTCTTCTCGTACATGTCCAGCTATTGAACCACTAACCTAAACCCTTTCCTAAACCCAACCGATAGTGTTATCAGAAACAGATGTTAGAGAAAAGTGCACCACATTGTGCAAGCGTGCTTTACCGCACTCAAACCCGAGCACTGTGCAGCACAATCACAACACTGTACAAGTTGAGCTACGGAGCAAACTGACCACTCCAGAAAAGCGTCCACATGGTGACAGCGTGTTCAATACAGATCATAGACAGCGTTTAAGTGTTTTGTGGTATTTATACAGTGTTATGTAAGCGAACCGCATGACAAAAACCCATTATTTATCAATACTGTGCCCCTATAAATAGCTTTAGTGTGAAAAAATAACAAAAATTGTTGTACTTAGGCATGGGACGATAACAGTTTAAGGTATACTGCGGTTTGGAAAAGTCAAGGTTTTCATACCGCCAAAATTTTCTGCTATACCGTTCCTAAGGTATGAGTACGATATTTTATTTCGATTTTTTTTGTAGTTTTTTGGTGTAAATTGTAAAGAAATGTGTGTTTTTGAAACAAAGACAGCAGAGGTCAATGATTTACTTGAATTATTCAGCCTGACTTGTTTACAGCCCCAAAATAATTTAAATGTTATCCCTTCAGTATGATTTCAATCTCTTACAAAATTGGCTTTTAGATAATAAATTAGTGCTTAATAAAACCAAGTCTTACATTATGGTTTTTGGTTCCAGACGCAAACTTAAATCAAAAAGTTACTCCTATTCTATATTATGTAATGATGGTACTTCTTTGGGTAAGGTTGATATGATTAAATACCTTGGAGTGTGGCTTGATTCTAAACTTTCCTTTAAATCACACATTAATCATATTGTAAGAAAAGTTAATTTTGGAATTAATACCCTATATCGGTCTAGGTGTTGTTTTTCACTTAGTGTTTGCAAGAAACTTGCTGTTCAACTTATTCTGCCAATTTTTGATTATTGTGATATTGTTTATCAGAGGGCATCGAAAACAGATTTTGCTCCCCTTAATACAGCATATAATAGACTCTGCAGATTTGTTCTCGGTTGTTCGTTTTATACACATCATTGTTATACACATTAAGTATGATCTGCTTCAGTGGCCATCTCTGCACATAAGACGACACATTCATTGGCTTCAATTTATATTTAAATGTATCCATTTTGAGTATCCTTATTATTTACAACAATATTTTATATTTCTTTCCTTAAATTATCAAGTCAGACATTCTGTTCAGACTTATTTTTTGTTCCTCGTTGTAAAAAATCTATTGGTAAAAGAGCTTTTATGTTTAAGGGTCCAACAGATTGGAATAATTTACCAGCGAACATTCGATCCATTACATCCTTTAAAGTCTAAGCAAACTCTGTTATCATATTTTACTTTGGTTTGTACTTGTTTTTCCTGAGTAAGTTATTACTTGTGTGTTGTTTTGATACACTGATTTGTACTCTTACATATATGTATATGTAGGTATGTATATGTGTATATATATATTTATGTCTGCATGTATATGTATTTTTTGTACTATGTACATGTGTAGATGTAGGTATGTATGCTATTTTCCCCTTCCCTCCCTTTCAATTTTTTCATTTTTTTTTCATTTTTTTTTTGTGTTAGGTGTCTTAAATGTTGTGTAAGTTATGTCTTGTTTTTGTCTTTTGGTGTTTTGTTATGTGATTGTGATTAATTGTGGGAACCCCTTGAAAATGAGATGGTACATCTCAAGGGGTTTATCCCAGTGAATAAATATCAAGAATATCAAGAATGTTTCTCAAAATAAAATATATTGGGTTCAAAGGGGAAAAATGTTTTGTTTTTTAGCCAGACATTTAAAAAGAATATATTTAAGAGCAGTAAACACAATACCGTCATATCATGATATTTTTAGCTAAGGTTATCATACCATCACAATCTTATACCGGCCCATACCTAGTCGTTCTGCCCCTGGTGCTCATTTTATCTAGAAACTGCGGTCAAACGTAAGTATGTGCGTCGTCTGTTTTAGCGATTTCACAAAGATTTAGGCTGAAGCACAAATTTCAATTGAGACTGTCTTTTTTTAATTCTCAAAAAAGGTGACTCACCGCAGAAGAAAAAAAAGGCAATTTCGCACTTGTCATCCACAAGCAGTCCATTCCCGTATGCATTCGCACACATTTCGTTCCCATATCCGTCATTAGGCTCTCCTGAAGACCATTTCAGAGAAGGCCAGGACACGCTGCTCTGGTCCGACCACAGCCACTGGTTCTTGATCAGGCCGATCCAGGCTTCGTCCACGTTATACCGGATTAAGTAAGCAAGAACGTAAGTGTTGTCTGTCACGTCATTGATGAACGCCAGATCAATGTATTTTATCTTGCAGACACTCTGAGCATCACTCCAGGTCAGATTTTTTACATATAAAAAAAACACGTTATTTCCTGCAAGTGTTAAGTGAACACATAAATCATAAGTTAAAGGTGATTTAAAGGTGGAGTTCACAATTAAAATGATTGCTCACTATGAATTTAATAATCTCTGTATTAAAATATTATGAAAAACTGATAATTTGCCATTCGCGATAAGAAAATAAAGTTCAAACCATAAAAACAGACAACTCAACACAATGCAGCCTAAAATTGTCTCACCGTTGTAGCAGAAGAAGGGCTTCAGCTGTGTGCAGTTGGTGGCGTACCAGAATCCATCGCTCCTGATCACTGCACATCCACTCTGTCTATTATTCCTCGGGTCTTCAGTCGGAGCCCAGACTGAAAACTGCAGATCCTGACTCTGATATGCCCAGCGCCACACACCGATGCCACCGTACAGACCCACCCAGGCCCTCATTCCAGCGTTTGCTCCACTCGAGGCCTTCTGGATCTCGAGCCGGTCCTCCTCCGTCTGAACTGTGGGCAGACCCGAATAAAACTCCCTGCAGAAAGACTGCGCTTCAGTCCAGTTCTTCTCTTCATTGATGAGGATGACTTCCCCTGAGGTCGCAGTGAACAGACCTTTTGATAGCACAGAATTTAAGCATTAGTTCACTTCTAGATTGAAATTCTCCTCCTAAAGATGTACTCTCCTTATCCTAGAAGATCATTTCTTTTTTCCATCAAAAGCAACGAAAGATTGAGGAAAACGTGAAGATTTCTCAATATAGACATCTTCTTTGGTGCTCAGTGGTTTGATCTTTAAAACTAGATTTAGTGTAGCTTAAAAGCGGCTCTAAATGGCTCCAGATGATTAATTAAGGCCCATTTACACCCATTGACCCAGTTTCAAAAAATATTCTGATTTTAAAACAGCAAAGTACAGACCACAACAATAAAGACGTATAGAAATGGTATCGTTTATACAAGAAAACTCTGTGAAAAAGCTCTGCTTAATCATTATTTTCAAAGCTCATTTAACAATGATAACGATTCTAGAAAACAATTGGTTATACCTTTACTGGAATGATGGAAATGTATGTGGAATCTACACTAGTCTCACAGTTCGGTTCGATATTATAACCATTCCATCGATTTGCTTCAATAAGATATCATAACGCATCAATAATGCACTGCATCCTTTCACATACACTATTTTGGATTTGAATTACAAGCAGTCAGATACTTAAAGAGCCCCTATTTTGCATTATGAAAGGTCATATTTTAGTTTTGGGGGTCTCCAACAATGATTTGCATGATTTGCATGCAATGTCAAAAACACTTTCATAGTCTTAATAATCTAGCTCCTGCTTATCTATCCAACCTTCTGTATTGCTACAATCCAACCCGCTCTTTAAGATCTCAAAACTCAGGGCTTCTGGTAGTACCCAGAATAGCAAAGTCAAGTAATGGAGGTCGAGCCTTCTCATTTATGGCTCCTAAACTCTGGAATAGCCTTCCTGATAATGTCCGAGGCTCAGACTCACTCTCACAGTCCAACACTAGATTAAAGACCTATCTCTTTAGTAAAGCATACACTCAATACATCACATAGCAGTATGATGCATTAATGTGCTCCACGCATCTCCTGTATATACACTATGAACAGCAGCTACGCTAATTATTCTCTTTGTTCTCTATTTCCACCTGGGGATACTCATCCCGAGGCCCCCAGAGACTATGCAGTGCCACTGATCTGATCCAAGACCTGCGACGAGACGATTCCAAGGTTCCATAATCCTGGACCAGGCTGTATCCTGAGCAGCTGCTTGGCGGAGTAGCAAGCAAGAGACGGATTCCTGTGACGCTCCAAGGACAGACGAGCCTCGAGTTCTCCAGCCTCCGGCGCCTACACTGCAGCTAGAGCTGCGCACCGATGGATTACTCTTCTGTGTTTGGACTCTAAGCAGTGAATATTAAACAACTCTGAACTGCAACACTAATAACTGGACTGACACTGTTTAAATTCACTGTAACCTTCTATGTGAAGCTGCTTTGACACAATCTACATTGTAAAAGCGCTATGCAAATAAAGGTGAATTGATTTATACTAAAACAGGCATGTCAAACTCAATTCCTGGAGGGCCGCAGCTCTGCACAGTTTAGTTCCAACCCTGCTTACTGGTAGGTTTGAAACAAACCTGAAGGACTCAATTAGTTTGATCAGGTGTGTTTAATTAGGGTTGGAACTAAACTGTGCAGAGCTGCGGCCCTCCAGGAATTAAGTTTGACATCCCTGTTGTAAGACAATGTAAGTGTTTTTTGACCTTGCATGCATATCAGCCTGTTGTTGGAGACCCCCAAAACCAAAATATTACCCTTTTATTTTATTTTTTATTAGTTTGACATCCCTGTCTTACAATATCCATTTATTTTCACCTAATTATCCCAGCGATTCTGATTTGATTTGTTTAGCGATTCATTTGTTCCCAAACCCCTCCCTTGTGTGAGGCTAATCTGCGCTGATTGGTCCGATGACCCAGTTTGCTGTGATCGGTCAACTAGTTTAGCGCGAGACGGAGAGAAAAACCCAGCACGGTGATGAAGTAGCAGTAGTAGAGTATGCGTGAGCCCAATGCAGGAATGTATTAAAGCAATGCAGTTAACCACCAGCATATTCCTCTATTCTTAACCACAACTCCTAGTAATAACAATGACACACATCCAGTACCGCGCATGGGTTGGAACAACAGATGGTGGCCATAACAAAGACAAACGGCAGAGGATCGCGAGCACAACAAGCATTTAAATCAGTAAAGCAAGTAGCACTCAAGTTTCCATCATGGTTTTGGATGTAATATGTGAATAGCCTGAGAGATACATTATAAGCACTGACCTATAATAGCCACTAGTGGTGCAAATAGGATTGCCAAACAGGAATTTTGCACAGCTGGCATCGATTCCCAAAACAGGTTGACCGAGCAGGTATACCAACAACGTAATGGGCCAAGCACCTGGCTTCTCCCCCACGTCGGGTTTTGGGGTCTCGAAGAAACTCTCTAGGCCAGGGGTTTTCAAACTTTTTAATCTCGGGGACCACCAAAAATGATGATTACTTGCGGGGGACCCCTTTGCCGGTCCAAACACAACTCCTGATGTTTGAAATAGTCAGTCGATTTTCTCTGCCTCATTGGGATGTTTCTGCTGTAGATGGTGCTTGAGCTTGGATGGTTTCATGCATTCGTTGGAGAGAATCTCTTTACAAAGAACACATTGGGGTCTGTCGACTCCCTGCTTTAACATGCAGGTAAATCCAAACGCAATGTAAGATTTGTCATATTTTCTGTTTTTTGCCTTAGCGTTCGCCAAGTCAGATTTGCATGAACTGCTTGCGGGAGCGGGATTCTTTAAAAATCTTTCCATCATCTACCCTGCACTTACAGCCGCTAATTGCTCTATGCAACTATGCAAAACGTTAAAGAATGCAAAAGATTTTGGGATAAACGCATTACAATTAAGTATCCCCTTATTTAAATCATAAAATTAAATATATATATATATATATATATATGGGCGCCACGGTGGCGCGTGAGTAGCACGTTCGCCTCACAGCAAGAAGGTCGCTGGTTCGATCCCCGGTTGGGGCAGGTTGGCATTTCTGTGTGGAGTTTGCATGTTCTCCCCGTGGTTGCGTGGGTTTCCTCCGGGTGCTCCGTTTTCCCCTACAGTCCAAACACATGCGGTACAGGTGAATTGGGTAAGCTAAATTGTCCATAGTGTATGTGTGTGAATGACAATGTATGAATGTGTTTCCCAGAGATGGGTTGTGGCTGGAAGGGCATCCGCTGCGTAAAACAAGAGAGAGATTTGGTCATTAATAATTTTAGGATTGGAAAAACAAATCTCATAAATCATTTTTGTTTCTGCAAAGTTTTTCGCGGACCCCCTAGCGCCCTCTTGCGGCCCACCTGGGGTCCGCGGACCCCAGTTTGAAAACCCCTGCTCTAGGCTTTGCCAAATGGGGAACTCGCTATGCAGAGTGGAATAAGTGCACACATCTCCGAATTAGGGCAACACTAATGGACCTTTTCCACTGAGTGGTGCGGTACGGGTCACCTTTATCAGGCTTGTGTCTCCACTGCTAAAGGGTACTCTTTTGGTGTGCATGGTGTACGACAGAAAGTTTCAGTCGACGTCATTCTCACTGGAGGAAATGTCTACAGTAAAGCTGTACGGGTCGCTCACATATCATATGAGGAGCACTTCTCACAACACAGAGGCTTTATTATACACATAAACACTGCTGTATAAATGTTCATTACTGACCTCTCTATGAACAAGATCTGATTATAACTGCAGGTCAATGATGTGAAATAGCCTACTGTCTGTGATTATATCAAATAAATAAATAAATGCAGCATATATGAACACATACAGCTCCTTACAGTCTCTGATATGATCAGTTACAAAAACACCACACACAGCAGACATTTAGTCCTTATTTAGGCTCAACAACAGCAGGAGATATAGCCCACAGTCAGTGCAGAGCTCTCATCTGTGTGTGTAATCTCCAGCAGCACATGTAGCCTCTGTTAGAGAGTAACTCTGTCATTCCCAGCTCATAATAGTCCAGAAGGTGAAGATAATAGTTAAACGCAGCAGTTTCTTCATGTTTGCTGAAAGAATCATTTGCTCCTTTGTGTTTTCCGGCTTCTCCTTTGTTTCTGCAGGCGTCAGTCTCGCGTTTGTCTGTTTCTGAAAGGATCGGGCTTCAAAAGCACGTCAATAATCAAGCGCATGTTATTATCATCAGCTCAAGAAGTTTGTTTATTTAAATATAGACGCGCACGCAAGCGACAAAGCAAAACCGCTCACGCTTCAGACAGGCTCATTAAAAACTATGGGGCACAGGGGAGAATCTGCCCTTCTTCTTGGCTTTGTGGCTGTTCATCAAGACGATGACAAGGTTTATTTGAGCTCGGGTCGACCATGGCTCGTTATTATATGTTTATATTATTGTTGTGTATTGTCTCTCGGCTGTGTTTTAAACACGGCGGGTCCTTTGTTTTCATTCTGGCTTGTTGCGCGAGCAAATGACGTATCTCTGTAAACCAATATCGTTCAGCTGCACGTCTAGCTCCGCCTTTTGGTAACTCTTGGTACCCTTTGCAAAGGGTGACCAAAAAGTGGTACGGTACACTTTTATGGCCCGTTTCCACTGAGTGGTACGGTAATGGTACGGTTGGGTATGCTTTTAAGGCCGTTTCCACTGTCTAAAAGCGTACCGAACCTAACCACTTTTTAGTCACCTTTTGCAAAGGGTCCCAAGAGTACCAAAGGGTGCCGTAAGGCAGAGCTAGACGCGCAGCTGAACGCCATTGGCTAACAGAGATACGTCATTTGCTTGCGCAACAAGCCAGAATGAAAACAAAGGACCTGCCATGTTTATTATATAGCCGAGAGACTATACTCTTAAAATTAATATAAACATATAATAACGAGCCATGGTCGACCCGAGCTCAAACAAACATTGTCGTCGTCTTGATGAACAGCCACAAAGCCGAGAGAAGAGCAGATTCTTATGGGTTACGAGCCCATACGCGCAAGCGCGAGAGGTTTAGTTTGTCTCTTGTGCGCGTCAATGTTTGAAATTAAGTTCTTAACCTGGACTATTATAAACTTGGAATGACGGAGTTACTCTCTAACGAGAGAAGATGAGAGGTTTGCACAGACGGGGCTCTATTTCGTATTGTTTTTGAACCTAATAAAGGATTAAATGTCTGCTATAGTGCACGTCCACCAAAAGATACCCTTAAGCAGTGGAAACTCAAGCCTGATAAAGGTGACCCCTACCGTACCGTACTGTACCACTCAGTGTAAACGGGCCATTAGACAGTGGAAACGACCATAAAATTGTACCGTACCACACCACTCAATTGAAATGGGTCATAAGAACCACGGCATCCAGAAATGTGACAGAATAATACAGCATAATATTTTTAATCTTAATTACTCAATAATCATACAACAAATAAACAAATGAAGTATGGAATTATATAAATATTGCAAACGGCTGCAACAGCGAGGCATGAGAAAAAATACAAAATGACAATCAATCAAAGCTGACTTTATGATCCTCAACGACTTTAACTTCTGTCATATGATGAAACATTCTTTAAATAACGTTAATAAAAAAGCCAGTGCTATATGAAATGTACATAATTAGCTGCAAATGAAATTAATATATACATTAACAGAAGAGTAGGCATTTTCTCTTACTGTCTTGTCTTTTATTCTGTCACAGACTTACCTAGGAAAACAAGTAGAGGAAGGCTTGTCTGGATCATCTCTGTTGTTCAGGGTTAATTACTAAAAATGAAGCATAAAAATTAAGTAAATAGTCATTTAGCGCAAGTTATCATTAAGTTACATCATTAAGTGTAGCACTTCTGAAACTTGTTATATGGAATAAACAAATAACTTTTTACCCTGAAATATTAAACTAAACATATTTTAAAAACACACAATGAATCAACTATGTATACTGACTTCCTGCTACTAAAAAAAGTGTATAACACACACAAACACACACACACAATACAACACATGACGCATGAAATAAGCGATGAGCAAAAATGTATTGCAAATTGTTTCATGAACATTTATTATTAAAACCTTTGCTATTCCTTCATACTGACCATCTTTAAATTGAAGAAATCCTCAAACTGATCTAAAAACAGTGATTACTTCAAAACTGCAAGCATAATTTATAAAGGAACTTTAAGTAGAGCTACTATAAATAAAACATGCCCTTTAGAAAATTAATCAGCATTTATCTGCAATAAAAGACAGACTAAGAATAATAAAAGCTGGCTTTGCGAGCATCTGAATGACTTTCTACAGCGTGTCCCATCATTAAACCTTTAAGCTAATAAGCGTCTGCTGTGTTACCTGCGATGTGGAAACAGTGGAAACAGACTGATTTCTGATTTCCATCCAGACTTTGTAACAACATGAAGATGTTTATTCAAATAGCTGCATGGACGTGCAGTAACTGAGCTCATCCACATTTAAATGCAGCCTCTTCTTCTTTTACATGATTTGAATATTTGACATTTTAGCAAAAGTCTCTCGCTGTGAAACGCAAGTTAAGAAAAACCCTGCATATTCCAGGCAGTGTGCAACAAGTCCGTGTTTTGTATTGTTGTGTTGCGTTGGCTACTAATCACTATTAGTAATCACTATTAAATGATGTGTTGGGAAGTTTGCAATGCTCTTAGATCTTTTGTCCTGATTTGCCAATTGAACTATTAATATTTGATCATGTTGGCAAGAAAATGCTTTTTCCCCACAGTTCAAACACATGGGCTATAGGTGAATTGGGTGAGGTGAATTGTCCGTAGTGTATGTGAGTGAATGAAAGTGTATGGGGGTGTTTAGCAGTGATGGGTTGCTGCTGGAAGGGCATCCGCAACGTAAAATGTGCTGGACAGGTTGGTGGTTCATTCTGCTGTGGTGACCCCAGAATAATAAAGGGACTAAGCTGAAAAGAAAAGGAATGAATCTTCTTGGAAAAATATTGGGCCAGAACTACTGATCAGCCAGAATTATAATGTCTCTCTTATATTGCCTATTGTAAAAGCGCTAGAGAAATAAAGATCAATTGAACTGAATGTTTTGTTTTGGTTTTAATATTTTTTAATTTGTTTACTATGTTTTTTTTTTTCTTTCTACATATTTATCTTGCTCTTTTACCTGTAAAACAACAGAAAGAAAATACGTGCAGCCCATCAGCTGTTGTTTGCACTGTAATTTACATGGCCAACCCAGACAATCTTTGGTTTCAACCTACAAAACAAAAGTGTTACTCCACACCAGTGTTCACTTTGACAGCAAATTTTGATTTAGTTTCAGTCATATTTTAGTCTTTTGAGTTTTTTCAGTTTTAGTTTAGATCTACTCCACTACATTTCTTAAGATTTGATTCGACTATTGGCCCATTTCCACTGAGTGGTACAGTACAGTACGGTACAGTACGCTACGCTTTTAAGGTCGTTTCCACTGTCTAAAAGCGTACCGAACCGTACCACTTTTTTGTCACCCTTTGCGAAGGGTACCAAGGGTACTAAAGGGTGACCAAAAGGCGGAGCTAGACGCGCAGCTGAACGCTATTGGTTTACAGAGATACGTCATTCGCTCACGCAACAACCCAGAATGAAAATAAAGGGCCCGCCATGTTTAATACACAGCCGAGAGACAATACACCAAGAAGAAGAGCAGATTCTACCCAGTGCCCTGTAGTTTTTATGAGCCCGTCTGAAGGGCGAGTGGTTTCGCTTACTCACTTGCGCCCGTGTGCACGTCAATATTGAAATGTTTCAAGATGAAGCTGCTGGACTAATCTGAACTATTATGAACTGGGAATGACAAAATTACTCTCTAACAGAGGTCACACATGTGCTGGTGAAGATTACAGACACAGATGAGAGGTTTGCACTGACTTTGGGCTATATTTCGTATTGTTTTTGAACCTAAATAAGGCATAAATGTTTTATGTAATTGGTAACATGTCAGAGACTGTAAGGGTCTGTATGTGTGCTGCATTTATTTATTTGATATAATCACAGACAGTAGGCTATTTCACATCATTGCTCTGCAGTTATAATCAGATCATCTTTATAGAGAGGTCAGTAATGAACATTTATACAGCAGTGTTTATGTGAATAATACAGCCTCTGTGTTGTGAGAAGTGCTTATCGTATGATTTGTGAACGACCCATTAAGCTTTACTGTACACATTTCCTCCATGACGTCGACTGAAACTTTCTGTCGTACACCACGACCACCAAGAGTACCCTTTAGCAGTGGAAACGCAAGCCTGATAAAGGTGACCCGTACCGTACTGTACTGTAAGAGTCAGTAGAAACGGGCCATAAATCTACTCGATTGTATTTGGCTAAAATATATTTAACATAGGGACATATATTTGATATACGCCCCTCAGTGACATTCTCGTCTACTTTTTTATTAGTCAACTAAAATGTCCGAATATTTTTATTATAGTTGTCGTCATCATCACCATCCTCATCATTTATATTTAGTTTTCGTTGGTATAAACTTGTTTGTTGCGAAAATTATGACTATAACAAACGAACATTAATAACATTAACACTGATAAATAATTGATTAATAGCATTAACACTCATCCACAAATTTAAACGTGCATTTGCCAAATCACTTTTATTACTTTAATTTGTTGCAGACACTAAAATGGGATGTTAATTTACAAATATCTAACTTAGAGACGTTCCTTCTTTAAAACTAAAACATTTACTTTTTCATATGGACGCAGTTCTTACATGGCTTCTGTGATTTTATAGCACAAAAGCTGCACTACAGTAAATGCTCTCTCCACGGTTAAACGATTCATCTGAAATGGTTCATTCACTGGATATTTCCGTGCTCTGCCATGATTTAAAAGCAATGCCAAAGTCTGGATGTAAATCAGCGTGGTTGAGTTCATACCGACACATTTTGCATCTTTAAAACCGGTTTTGCATGGATTGCTCGTAAATATTTTGTCAAGCAAACCTGAACCGCAGTTAGAAAAACAAACAGAGCTCGTAAACTTACAATCATTTTATTAAACAGCAGTAAACGTGCAAACCTACATGGGCAGGTTAAAAGAATGGGTGTTTCTGTACACATTTAAACATTTGCCAAATGTTTTTATAAAAATACACCTGTGTCTTTGGTGCACATTTTCACTTTAAGTAGGGCCAGATGGAAACTACAGACATTTAACTATTTCTGTGGACCATTTTGTAAAAAATCTGCAGATTTATGTGGAATTATTTTAGGAGTATCATAACTAAAACCTTAATACATGAAATAAAAGTAACACCTTTTTAACTTTTATTTAATGTTTACAATGTGAATCCAATCAGATCCACTTTATTTGGTAAACAAAGCAAGTCTCTCATATAAAATCTCTACTAAAAGACAGAAAATTACATTACAAACTGAACTGTAAATAAATCATATCAATATTTTGATAATAGACAATATTATTACTGAAATTAATTTAAAAACTGAATAAAAAATAAATTTACACACATTTACACCAATAAATAAACAGAATCAATGATGAGCTTAAAATCTGCATAATTCTGTGCATGTCGATTCTGTGTGGGCCTACTTATAAGTTAATTTTGCTGGAAACCAAGGGTTGTTTTAGCAATACTAACACCATGCTACTAGAATTCGAAAAAGCCACAGAAAAACAAGTATATTTTTCTAATTCATTTTTAAAATAATGTTTTATTAGGGATGCACAATATATCGTCAGCCATATCGTTACTGGCTGAAAAACGCTATTTTGCTATGTGAAGATATTGCGAATATGCAATATCGCATAATATATTTATATAGTCACCTTGCAATTTTGAAATAATAGCCTTTTTTGTTTTGAGTAGGCTATTCAGTTCACTAGATCACATCACACTTTTATGAATTTTTAAAAAATAAAATCAGTTGTTCACTGTATAACATTTGTTTTAAAATATTTATATTTATCGGCTGTAGTATATCGGTTATCAATATCGGCCCAAAAATCAATATTGGTCTATAGTTTTTATCTTTATCAATTATTGTTTTATTATGTAAAATAGGCAAAAATACATAAGAATTTACATGAAACATCTTGTTTAAATAAAAGAGGAAGAGGTGAAGTAAAAAAATGCTTTAAAATTAATTGCTAAACAATAGCTGTTTCTCAATATGCGTTCTTCATCAGTCTTGCGTTCTCGTGTTTTCCTGTAACGTTATCGTTATCGGAAGTTCAGTTCCAATACTCAAGACCGCACGAAAGGAGGACGCGTGAAAGTTCCCGCATGTGTTCTCGATATCGAGGACGCACCGATGCAGACTTGAACACCGAACTCGCTCTAGAAGTCCCAGAAGCCACTGCGACTGGTGGGAAGCGCTGCATTTTATATAGATTTATTATTAAAGTTCAGAGATATACTTATTTACCTCAGGAGTTTCCCTAAATGAGACAGTGAAAGTAAACATTAACGTGAAAATCTTAAAGGCATAAACACAAGGGTGTTTATTTGTTAAATTCGTATTAAAATCAGTTTTATTTATATTGTGCAAAGTATATTTGTAAAGTCTTTATGCAGAGTTTATATCGTGAAAAGGAAAAAAACAACAATAAATCGCTGTATGAATGCTGGAATGTTAAAATAATTTGCCATTAAAATTGAGTGAAGGTCACGTGGCCATCAGGAAGATTGCAGCATCTCATTCCTCACAGGACGCGCTCTCGGTCCTCGCGTTCATTCTTTCGAGGACACCTGGCAAGACTGGTCTCCACAGGAACGCAAGTCCGTTCTCTGCATTCTTGGAATTGAGAAACAGCCCATATTTTAAAAATCATATTTTAGAATTGCCATTTATTGATTCATTCATTGGGAATGTGTGGGAGCTATTAGTTTCAAAAGTTCACTGTCATTTTTTCAATGATTTACAACATGCACTGGGTTTAACTCAGTGTTGGGTCAAAGATGGAAAAAGGTAACATTGGGATCATTTTTTTTTAACCCAACCATTAGATTTGTCTCTGTTTGATAGTGTTAGATTAAATAACCCAACATTTTTTTAAAGATTATAAATGTTACACCTAATTTCTAATAACACATGGGTTCATAATCTGAAATTTTCGGAATAAAAAAATCAGACAAATTGGAAGTGATAAGAGTTATTTTTGTAATACACATTTCATTGAAAGCACACATAGTTGATATATGCACACTTGTTTCCTCTAAAATGTCACCCATGACCCAAAAAATAAAAAATCTTGAGTAACAAGTTTTCTCTACACTAGGTTTGCTTCCTGGAGTGTTTGCTCGAAGCCACAAAACTCTCATTTTAGTAGTCTTCGAAAAAACTTTGTGTGAGTCTCTGTGTGTGCGAGAATTACATTTAGCGATTTAGCAGATGCTTTAATCTAAAGTGAGATAAAATAGGGGACAACAGAAGCACTTCAGCTCACCAAAAAGCGGTGATTAGTTAGCGGTGTATTTTTTTTAAAAATGAAGATCCGAGATTTTAAATTAATATCCGAGATCCAAGCACCCTGAAATGAAGGAGGCATGGAGGCAATGGTGTTTATATTTATGTAGAAAATAATAATAAAATATTTTTGCTAACATTTTAATCCTTTATTTTTTCATATGTAAAGATATGTATTGATCTACATCCTGTGTGTATTAAGCATTTGAACCTGCATAGACGAATAACTAAAGTGCTCTGCGCTGGACTTTAGAGCAGCTTTTAGTTGGTTATTGCGGCGGTCTATTTCAGTTCCTTAAAATAGCAACGCACCAACAATGCATCATAACACACCTCCTGTTCAGACCAGCACACCCATAAGTCCACAAAGGGTCACAAATGGATTTGCGATTTAAACATGGAGCAAAACGTGAACATTAGGGTTGCGCTGGTCTGAAAATAGCAACAAATCACGCCAAACACACCTTGCACCTTATTGCATCAAATGTATGATAGGGCCCTTCGTTTTTTTACGTATCCAGCATTTAGAACGCATCACTTTTATATTTCCAAGAAGACACATCTGGTTTTTGACACAACAAACCACAGCTTCGTGCACTGCAGTGGACATTAAAGCAGCTGGATTTACAACACATACATTCACCAACTTCTCCACACTACATTACAGTGAATGACTTTAACTGGGAGAACAATACAGTAGAGTAAAGAGTAAGATCTGAAATTATAACATAACTGTATTTGTGAGCATCTGAAATATTTTCTATAGTTTCTACTGTCTGCTCTCTTGATTCTCCAATCTAGATACTGAAGTGAGCTGATGACACATTAGATTGGGAGGAGCAGTAACCTGTTACACTTGTTAAATAAACCAGTATCTCTTTTACAGCTCAAAATTCAGACAGAAATTCAGACAGAGGCTGGCGTGCAGGAACAAACTCTTGTGTTTGTTTAAATGGCAAAACTGTCAGTTCTTTAATGAAAATATAGGGTAAAAGACAACATATTTCAGCTGAAAAAGTGTTCAATTGAAGAAAGGAGATAAAGTGGAGACATTCAGTCCAGCGATCGCCATGAACTCCAGGTAAGTTCAAATTCAGCTGTTTTTATTGGTGAGTAAACTTACCCTTTTTATCCTCTAGCTAAATCTAAGTGTTTGTCTTCTTATTGTGATAAGTGGTACTGCAATTTTTGCTTCAATAATATTCACATAAATCAATACTTTAAAAAAACTGCTGCAGATTAACTCTAAATACACTTCAATGACTGCAACCCAGTGGACTGATGGATTTAAAGATCTTTCACGAAATAAATAAACAAACAAACAAATAGATAAATAAATAAACAAATAAACAAATAAATAAATAAATAAATAAACAAATAAACAAATAAACAAATAAATAAATAAATAAATAAATAAATCTTAGTATAGTATTGTAATTAACTGTCACTGATTAAACCATCAACCAAATCTGTTGCAACGAACAAGGGGGCTGTGTAATAATGCCATTTTAAACAAATCAAATATGCTTTAACCAAAAGTAAAAACTGAGTAAATGAAAATAATTTAAATTTGGAAATAATTTTTTTCAACCCACCTAAAAAATATATAGTACAATGGAGATAATTGGAATGCATACGCTTTTATCTTCTATCAATCACAAGTCATCACAGTTTCATACACTATGGGACAGTAGATGTCTAACAATTAGAGAATTGGACTTGAGAATTGATCCGAAGGTTAAAGTTCAAGAATAGTTACATGTTCATCTCATATCCTCTATCATTTTCTTTCATCAGCTCCTCAGAGTACTCCACCGACCTTCTCAACTCAGTCTCCTTGCTTGTCAACACATTTCCAGCATCATTCTTATTAATCCTTCTTAGCTTTACACAACCTTCCCAGCAAATCAGTGCACACCTTCCCCTTCCTCACAGTCCAGCTTCTCATAAAGACTTTCTTTGCATAACATTTTGTACTAATTGCTACTTACTGCATTTCAAACTATTGCAATTTGCTACACAAAAGTATTCCTCCTCATGGTTTCTTGTAAATCTGCATTCCACCACCAAGCCTCTGTGTCTCTTCCACTGCCCAGACTGTTTGTCATTCCAAATCATTATCACTATTTCTGCCATGGTCACCCAGTAGTTTTATACAACTTCTTCCTCTTTCATTTTTCTATATTTTATCCTTGGTTCAGTCCTCACTCTCTTCCTCCTGTTTACCTCCAAAGTCATCCTACAAACCAACATCTGAAGCTACCCGCTAACATGATCCTGACACCCCTCTACCCCCTCTACTGATCTCATTCAGGTTAATTGTTCCTGTTTCTTGCAAATTTTACAACCATATGCCCTTACACACACTTTCCTTAACACCAGGGGTCACCAAATTTGTTCCCGGAGGGCCGGTGTCCTGCAGATTTTAGCTCCAACCCTGATAAAAACACCTGAACAAGCTAATCAAGCTCTCACTATGTATACTTGAAACACTCAGGAAGGTGTGTTGAGGCAAGTTGGAGCTAAACCCTGGAGGACACCAGCCCTACGGGACCAAGATTGGTGACCCCTGCTTAACACCATACCTACCCATGACCTCTTTTTTCCCTTTCTCCAATATTCTCGTTGATGTCCACTCCAATTACCAATCTTTAGGTACCCTCACCACCACTTAATCCAATTTCAATCCAGTCTCCTTTTACCAATCATAGTGCCAACATTTAACACCCTCACGTCCACTTTCCTACCCTTGATCTTTTCTTGCGATGTCTTTCTCCTCTTTTGCACTCCAGCAAAGTTTCCACTGCTACCCTCCCCTTTTGTCTGTGCTTATGTCCGACACTGAGATGGTCTAACCTTATGCCAACCCAGAGGCTTAGTTTTAATTGACTAAGTAAAGTCAAGCAATGAAGACACAACAAGAAACATATAGCCATTTCTGAATTCCAGTGTAGGACCAGCATTAAGAGAGTTATGATGGGTACACGCATCTAATCTCTTGCTGTGGATCAGCGCTCTCCAACTTTTTTCGTTGCACTGAATGGTGTTTGTATTGATAAGCATGTCAAAGACCAGGGGATGTGGGTGGTGGGGAATTGAGTGGTGTTGGGGAAAAATGTGTGGTTTGGAATCTGCCTAAATTGTATCTAACGCAACAGTTCACATAATTCAGCTTGAGCTGAAATCATGTGACGTGAAAATAAATCCCACTAATGAAACAGAGCGAGTGATGAAGTGCTCCAAAGTCATCCTACAAACCAACATCTGAAGCTACCCACTAACATGATCCTGACACCCCTCTTGGATCTCTTTCAGGTTAATTGTTCCAGTTTCTTGCAAATATTACTACCATAATCCCTTACACACACTTTCCTTAACACTAGGGATCACCAAACTTGTTCCCGGAGGGCCGGTGTCCTGCAGATTTGAGCTCCAACCCTGATAAAAACACCTGAACAAGCTAATCCAGGTCTTACTAGGTATACTTGAAACACACAGGCAGGTGTGTTGAGGCAATTTGGAGCTAAACCCTGCAGGACACCGGACCTCCAGGACCAAGATTGGTGACCCCTGCTTAACACCATACCTACCCATGACCTCTTTTGTTCCCTTTCTTAAACATTCTCGTCGATGTCCACTCCAATTCCCAATCTTTAGGTACCTTCACCACCACTTCAATCAGTTTCAATCCACCAATTTCAATCCAGTCTCCTTTTACCAATCATAGTGCCAACATTTAACACCCTCACGCCCACTTTCCTACTCTTGATCTTTTCTTGCGATGTCTTTCTCCTCTTTTGCACTCCAGCAAAGTTTCCACTGAAACCCTCCCCTTTTGTCTGTGCTTATGCGCGACAATGAGATTGTCCAACCTTATGCCAACCCAGTAGCTGAGTTTTAATTGCATAAGTAGAGTCAAGCAATGAAGACACAACAAGAAACACATAGCCATTTCTGAATGCCAGTGTAGGACCAGCATTAAGAGAGTTATGATGGGTTCACACAAAACACGCATCTAATCTCTTGCTGTGAATCAGGGCTCTCCAACCTTTTCGTAGCACTGAATGGTGTCCGTATTGATCATCTTGTCAAAAATCAGGGGATGTGGGTGGTGGGGAATTGAGGAAGTGAGTGGTTTTGGGGAAAGATGTGAAATGTGGGGTGCGGAATCTGCCTCATTTGCACCTAACGCAACAGTTCACATAATTCTGCTTGAGCTGAAATCAAGTGACATGAAAAAAAAATTCCACTAATAAATCAGAGTGAGTGATGACGTATGAACCCACCATTAACTAATAATGGGATCAAGTGGGATCCCGTAAAGCAGGGCTGCTCAACCCTGCTCCTGGAGATTGACCTTCCTGCTGAGTTCAGCTCCTACCGTGATCAAACACACCTGAACCAATTAATTAGGACCTGAACAGCACTAGATAATTACAGGCAAGTGTGCTTGATATGGGTTGCAACTGAAATCTGCAGGACGGTCGATCTCCAGAGGCAGGGTTGGTTACCCCTGCCGTAAAGCATAGGTCTCAAACTCGATTTCTGGAGGGCCAGAGATCTGCACAGTTTTGCTCCAACCCTAGTCAAGCACAGCTAATACAACTAATCAAGGTGTTCAAGACTACTAGAGACTATTAAGCAGGTGTGAGTTGGAGCTTAACTAAGCCGAGCTGTGGGCCTCTAGGAATTGAGTTTGAGACCCTCGCCGTAAAGGTAATTTTGTGTTTGTGGCCCAGTAGCAACTTTTTCATGACTCGGTACTGGGACACAACCTGTGGTTGGAGACCTCTGCTCTAGATTGGTTGCAGGATATTTTTTGCCACACACATTTTCTGCTCAAGTATAATTAGTTGCAAGTAAAAAAACATTGACACAAAGTCTGCAGCAAATCAGTTACAAAATTCTGCATCATTTGCACTGACATCTGTAAACACGCCTCTTTTTTCACATTTGCATTGACATTGTATGTTGCCAACTCGCATGAACACTTAAAATTGCATTTGGTTTAAACGCAGTAACAAGAATGCTAGAGCTGTTAGTTATAATTATGAGGTTACTCACTTCTGAAAAACGCAAAATACATAAATAAATACATAAATAAACTACAGCATGCAGAAAAAAAAAAATCAACTAAAATAAATGAAATATCCCAAGGTCTTAGCTGAGAATAAACAACTCCAAAAACAGCATTAAAGCTTTATTAAATATAAACTAGTCTGATTTTATTCATCATATATTTCCAGCAAGTTTTGATTTTGCATTTTTACTCCGTCTAGTCACCATTGCGGTGATCAATGTTCGCTTACAGCTATAAAACTTGTTTTAAGGCATTTACAGATGTATTAATGTAAAAAAAAAACTGCTTATTTTACAGAAAACCAAAACTTCCACCACGCAGACCAACTTTGATCGAGCAAGGATCTCCAAAGCGATTCCGTCTAGACACCGAGAGAATAGTGCTTGATGAAAACGGGAAAGTCAGAAAATGGACTTACGGTACAAAAGACCCCAGTAAACAAAACAAAATTGTTCTGCTGGTGGGAGAAACTGGTGCTGGTAAAACGACTCTCATCAACACCATGGTCAACTACTTAATGGGAGTGAAGTTTGAAGATGAAATATGGAACGAAATCACAGAAGAAGAAGGTGGAAATCAAACAGAATCCCAAACCTCTGAAATCACCATGTATGAGGTCTTTCATGTAAAGAGCGCCATTTCCCTCACCATCATTGACACTCCAGGTTACGGAGACACTAGAGGACTGGAGAAAGATCTGGAGGTTGCGGAGAACTTATCTGCTCTGTTTCAGAGCAGTGATGGCATTCGAGAAATCGATGCTGTGTGTTTTGTGATTCAAGCATCGAAGAATCGTCTCTCAGACAGACAACACTACATCATCAGCTCAATTCTGTCTCTGTTTGGGAAAGACATTGTGAACAACATTGTGTTTTTAATCACACACTCTGATGGTCTTCCTCCTAAAAATGTCCTCAGTGCCATTAATAAAGCTAAAATCCCCTGCAGACGAGATCGAAGTGGCCAACCTGTTCATTTCATATTCAATAATCGTCAAGCTGAAGCTCGTCACAATGAGAAACGCCTAATTCGTGCCCAAAGAGATGCCTGGGAAGACAGTATGGATGGCATGAAGAACCTACTTGCATCTCTTGATGAAAAGAACAGAAGAAGTTTAGAGTTGACTGCAGATGTGTTGATCGAGCGCATTCAGTTAGAAGCATTAATCTGCAACTTGCAGCTGAGAATCCAGGAGAAAGAGCTGAAGAAGGCTGAGAAACTTCAGATTCAAGATGCAATGATAAAGAACAAGGAAAAAATTGAACAGTGTAAAAACTTCAACATTAATGTAAGAAAGACTGTCAAAACGAAGGTTACCATTGAGAATGCATCATGGAAAAACAGAAAGGCGACAACCTGCACCGTCTGTGAGGAAAACTGCCATGAGTTTGACTGCTGGTGGGTTTCCAGTCCCAAGAAATGTGAAGTCATGAGAAATGGCTACTGCACTGTGTGCACGGGGAAGTGCCACTACACCAAACACGTCAAAGAGAACAAGAAGTATGTCTTTAGAACCTCAAGCATCATGATAGAGTTTGACTCCATAAAAAAGGAATATGAAAAAGCCCAAAAACAAACCAAGACATATTTAGCTTTAATGCAAGACCTTGACAACGAGCTGAAGGAGATTGAGGACCAAAAGGCAATGTTTCTGTTCAATGCTTACAAAACCATCAAGCATCTGTCTCAGATCGCTCTAAAACCAGACTCTGCCTTCACCCTCCAGCATCTGGACTTCTTCATCCCCAGAGTGAGGGAGGCTGGGAAAGAAGAGTGGGTTCGAGAGCTGGAGGAGATGAGGAAAATCGCAGTAGCTGAAGAAGCCAATAAAGACGCTCTGAGTTACCTGAAAGCTGGACTGGCTAAACTCTTCCTTGCAAGCAAATGAGTCTAATCTAGATAAAACAGTGACCATAGACTGCAATCATTTAACAATTCTCATATCATTTTGAATGGGGGAAATGTATTGGACAATATCTGCTTTAGTGAAGAAAGCAAAGCCAGTTAGCAAAGGAGCCAATCATTGATCACTATTAACTGATTGTTCTCTGGGGAGGGCCTCGGTTAAGATGTGTTTTTACGTGTTTTTGCAGCTTCGTTGTAATGTAACCTATCTACAAAAGGCTTAAAATGCTTTAAAATGGTTTGAAATTTAATTAATTTGAAAACAAATGTTCTCTGGTTATGTAATCTGTAATAAATAAATAAATTCACCTTTATAAATTCTCACCTCCACCATTGAAGTACAAATCACATGATGTAAACCACCAAGAGCAAACAAAAAGGGCACTGTTATTTTGGAAGGAGATTTGCCATCAGGAATAAGTAGTCAGTAAGTAGGGTCAGGTACTGATGGAACGGACCGAATCAGCATATGAATTTCGGTGCTTAATTTCGGTGCTGCGACAAGGACATAAGAATCATCAAGGGGCACATCAAAGGCACACACAGGTGCACGTTGTGTCACACCACCATCTCTTAGCATTTAATTCTAAACAACTTTGAGGGTTACGGACACCATCTGCGATGTTTGTTTGTTTTTGTTGTTTAGCAAATGCACGCAAGTAGACAACGCGTGCAGTACAGCACATCTGGTAAGCGACTCCCTTCAGAATCATCAACACGCATGTTCACGTTCAATAAATCTGCTTAAACTAAGCGTTCTGAAGTATGGCTGTATTTTAAAAGTAAGTATTCTGCCACAGCAACGGGAAGCAGATGCTTTACAAAAGCTGCGCGTAATGCCTGTTTCACGATGTCCAGCGGCAGAGTAACAGCTCGTGAATTCATGCTCGTGCAAAGGATGAGACGGACAGAAGTAATCACTACATGCGTGTTGTTATATTCACAGTGCAAACAGCTCCCGGGTGGAAGAACTTGAGTGAACATAAAACAAAGTCGCATAAAACTTTCTTCCTCTGCTTCAACTGCACAGCACACAGCGAGCTCACATCATCCAGCATGCGTGTCGAACTACACTACCCACAATACACTTCGTTATGGACTACAACTCCCATAAACAGCAGTGTTAAATCGTCCACTTCTATTTCCCCTCTCCTGCAACACTAGTGTGCAGCTTCAGCAAAACTGATACTAAAGTTGTTTTACATTTGGTTTTGTAGTTCGGCCCTAAATAAACTGCAATTGCTGCAGTTTTTAATGGTTTAAGTTCATTTGATTGAGCATATATAAATCAGCTGATATTAACTCATGTAAACACCTTAATAATATTACTGTCTTATTCAGATTAAGGCAGATCATTAGATTACTGATGTCCATGTAAATGTAGTCCCAAAGCCGTTCCCTGATGAAAAGCTGTTCCCTGATGTTGATGACAGCCTTTCCACAGGTTAGCAGTAAGCTAATGTAATGTTAAATGCATAATGTAAATCTAGCATTCTCGCTAACAAACAAATGAGCAAAAGAAATATATTAATGCAATTCAATTTAACTACATAAAATATGAACTGATGTATGCTTTAAACCAATTATATTGTTCAATTAAAATGATTAAAGACACTTTTGTCAAATAAAATATTTTTCTACAGACATCCACCATCATTTTTGTGGCTCAAAAGTATCGGTTCAGGCACCGGTATCGTTTTAAAAGTATCGATTTTGCACCGGTCTCGAAATAACCCCAAACCATACCCAACCCTATCAGTAAGTGAATTAATCTGACCCCGCAATTTCATCGCAGCTACACAGACCCTCATTTTTTAACTGTATGCATTTGACTGAGCCTTTAATATAAAGTAGGCATGGGCTGGTATAAGATTCTGACGGTATGATAAAAATATTACAGCTATTTTTATGGCTATTATTATATTTACTGCTCTAAAATATATTCTTTTAAAATGTCTGGCTAAAAACAAAGCTTTTTTCCCCCCTTTGAACACAATATAATTTATATTGAGAAACATTTAAAGTATTTTGGAGCAGTAAAAGTCGGGTTAAATAATTCAATTTAGTTATTGCCTTCTGCTGTCTGCATTCGTTTCGATAACAGATTTCTTTGCAATTTAAAATGCCTATCATTGGATATCTTTTCTGTAGGTACTGCTGATACAGCGGTCCTAAAAAAAATGAAAATAAAAAAGAAAAAATTCTTACTCATACCTTAGGAACGGTATAGCAGAACATTTTGCCGGTTTTAAAACCTTGAACTTTTTACGAGGTATATCTTGAAAACGGTTATCATCCCATGCCTAATATAAAGAAATGCTCCCTTGATCGAATGGCTCAATTTGTAAGTTGAAGTAATTCAACAGATGAGTATAAAGCCCATGATGGAGGTGTTGCTAATGCCGAGTTCAGACTGCATGATTTTCAAAGTAGTCGTGTCACAGATGTTTTCACACTGCATGACTATCTGGGGTAGTGTTTTTCGCTACCTTGTTTACACTGCAAGACAGATCAGCGACATTAAAATGGGAAGAATCGCTGACAACTGTCCAAACTACCTCTCACATCTAAACGTACGAGGAGTCACGTGGAAATAAGGCGAGATCACTTTGAATATTATTATATCCATCAACTTTTTTTCTTTTTAGACCAGGTTGTGGTATTGCTCAGATGACACGGGTGCCCCTGCCAGATTTACACTAGTTTTTCCTCCATTTCTTGGGTCCAGATAAACTGAAAATGAGCTTTTAACTTCTCCTCAACCTCCCCCTGGCCTGCAGATACCCACACTAGTAGATGCTGCTCTCTTATTGGCTGTAGGTAATCACCAATGTTATTTTCAATCGGAACACATTTCACATGCCATGATTTGAATCGCAGACAGCTCCAGATATTTACCACGCCAAATATCTCACGAGCGTCGGCAACCCATCGGCGATTATCTCAGATCGCGTTGTTGATAGTTGAACGAGAACGTGAAAGAGCACAGATTTGCCTGTGATTTCAGGCATTTGTCGGCGACTTCTCAAAACCTGTCAGCAAGTCAAAATCGCGACTGAAATCATGCAGTCTGAAGTCGGCATAAATCAATGTCCTATTTCTTCAGTCAGGAAAAATGTAAAAACCCTACTCACAATTACAAAAAAGTTTATCTATTAATTTTATTTTATTTTTTTAAGAACTAAAAAAAACTTACATAAAACGGGTAAAAACACTACACTTATTATGTTCTCATAACAGACGTTTACTGCCTAAAATGTTGACAACTATTTTATATTTTAGCAGTAAACACTTAATAATATCCACAATTTAACTGTAAATGTTGTTTACAGATTAAAAAACCATAATGGATTCATTCATTTTTAAGCCTGTGAGTGTATCTGGAGACAACTTTACCTGGACACCAGCCCAGACAGAAAAACAACAGCTCATTTTACTTGTTCTGCTTGATTTACACAGGGGTTGCACAACAAATGTTGCACTTTACAATAAATCAGTTTTCTGAAAGGACTTCGCCTAATATGATCATAAGCAAAGTATTCTGATTTTTGTTCAGGTTTACGTTTATTTTTCAAACGTAGTAAAAATAGTTTGGGCACTTTTCTGGAAATAAGGTGAGACATCCTGCAAGTTTGCTTCCGCATGAGAACATGAACTGTTTACTGTAACTCACAGAAATGCGACTCGTCCTGTTGCACTCTAAAAAATTCCAACCAGTGAGAAAGTAAAACTGAATGTTACGCAACATTTTACTATTTCAATGTCAGAAAGTC
The DNA here is from genome assembly GCA_903798035.1 of Danio albolineatus. Taxonomy (NCBI): domain Eukaryota; kingdom Metazoa; phylum Chordata; class Actinopteri; order Cypriniformes; family Danionidae; genus Danio; species Danio albolineatus. Next base: position 480,463 of record CAIGQQ010012042.1, on the reverse strand, counting down.
CTGACAGTATTTTATTTAAAATATTTAAAATAAAAAGAAGAATCTACAGCATGCTACCTAAAAAGGCTTATTTATAATGTATTAAAATTAGATTTTGTCTTGAAAAACTAATTGTTCACCCTTTTAAATGACGTTCTTTAAATTGTTTCATAAGCCAATCAAACATTAGATGCCAAATTAAAATGGGAGGGACTTCAGTTTGGTTAATAAACCAGTATTTCCATCAAAGCTTTCAATTCAAAGACACTCGACGCAGAGACTCTCATACGTGTATTTGATCAGAATTGGCATAAACTGCAAAATTGCATTGCAGAAAACTATACTACGCGAAGACTACATAACAAACCTCACAATTACAAAACACCATTCCATATTGTAATGCTTAGTTTTGCTGTGAGCAGACTGAAGGGGATACATTCAGTCCAGTGAACATCATGAACGCAAGGTGAGTTGAAATACAAGCTTTCTAAAGCAGGCAAATGTTTGGTTTTTCGATTGTTGGATAATCGTTAAAATGTATTTTATGTAGTAATGCTTAATTATGAAGTGCTTTTACAACAATCCAGCACTGATGAATGACGCCTGATTAAGTGCTTCACCATTGCAAAGACAACGCTTGACTGAAAGATCAAGTCACTGGATGTGATGTTTTATGGCACCACCTGATGGACTGAAAACAGAAAAACGCACTGTTCATTTTCTCATGCCACGAGTTTAAATGTTCAACTGTTGTCATTGGTAATTAAGACATTGCGGGCATATGAAACGAAATAAGTTTGTGCAAGAAAACGAACAGCATTTACAGCAATCCACAGCCTTGTTCAAGTCGATTCATCTTCATTTCTTTCATGCAGATTGTGTCAAGGCAGTTTAACATAGATAAAGATAGAATAAAAGCCAGAGGGTGTACTCGCACTAGGCTATCCAAACCGTGCCCAGGTATGTTGAATCAAGCCCAGGCATGGCTCAGTTGGCCAGCCCTGGCTCGGTTAGAAGAGGTGTGGTAGAGCGCAGTGCGGTGAGGCTTTGGTGCGGTACGCTTGTAGAGTATTTTATTAAAGATACAAACCCCCTTTCAGTACCTTCAGTAAACCTCCAAAAACATGCAGCAGGATGACTTTCATGAACATTTCTAAGCATCAATAGTGTTCAGCACAAGATTTGACCGTGTCGCTGAATAGCAAACTACTTGAAATAATACAAAACAATAGAACTAAAGCAAACTCCACTGTGCTGAGTGAGACCGCTTCTCTTCTGTTAAACTGAACAGTCAATGAGGTAAGCGTGCTCCGGCTCGGAAAGAAAAACATGCAATGTGAGTCCAGGCAGAGGGGAAGAGGGGACAATCGCACCTGGGCACGATAACTGTGCAACCCAGGCTTATTCCGAAAACATTGTCCTGAGTACGTTTCTGGAGGCCGCAGAATACGTCCCGTGAGGTACGTCTTTTTGCACTTTTTGTTTTCGCGAATCCACGAGAGGCTGCTGCGGATGCTTTTTGAGATCTCAAATGTCTCTCGCGAGTGCCGTTCACGCCTGCTGTTCTCACTTAAACCCACCAGAGGCCGCTGTTGGCTGACTGTTTGGCTGACTGAATGACTTGACAGACCATACAATTGACTGATCCACCCTCCCTCTTCCCTAAACCCAACCAAAATTGTATCGATTGACCCACCCATGCACTTCCCTAAACCCAACCAACAACTTTTAAAAAAGCCCTCGTCTCATTTTTGCCACATTTTCAGACTTTACCACATTCTCACCCTGTTATTTACTGCTTTATTTCATTATTTGGATTCTGTTTTTGTCTTACCTGCTTTCTGAAAGCACTCCACACCGGACTCGAACCCCATCATCATAGTCAACTCCCCCCTGCGTCTTGAGTCCACCAACGAACACGGCGAGCTAACAAGACAAACTGGTTGCAGCGGGAAAGTAGTCCACACGAGGCGATCGGTCGGCTGGTAAGCGCGAAAAGAAATGCCGTCACACAGCCCCGTAGTGTTCGTTTAAAAAAAATGAAACGCAGCCATACGTACCTCTGACCACGTAATGTGCGGTCTCCAGAAACGTTCGTGGGACTACGTTTTCACAATGAGCCTGTGTTGTAACTGTGCTTAGTGTGAGCCCACCCTAAGCTAAACTTAAGGTAAACAGTAGTAGGGTTTTAAGGTATAACAAATTAACTATATAGGTATATAAGGTATAACAAATTATGTATACAAATTTAAGGTATAACCTTCAGATGTAAAATGTCATGTACGCTCAGTGAAGAGGGCGAAAAACTGTTTAACAGTTTGTCTGGTGATTCGCCGTAAATAATGGTTCTTACACGGACAATTTGTTTATCTTCACTAAACCTAAACATTCGGGGTGTCAAAATTAAAATTTTCTTTGGTGCACCGCCATGCAGACACAATTCGGTATCGATCCTAACAGGTTGCCATGTACTGACGTAATTTATCTCATATGCGCCATACAGGCAAGCACGGGTAATTAAAACACGAACTAAGTAAAAACTGCACAATTCATTGCGTGTGTGTTTGCTGGAAAGTCATTCACAGACACTGAATTGAGAAACTGAAAGTAAACTCCATTTCTCTTCCTCTCTCTCTCTCTCTCTGTGGTCCTTTGACCTGCTGGCATGACTTTTCCTCTCCTCTCCTCTCGGCTGTAACAGCGATGCTTCTGGATACAGACACAAGCACGTGTCTGCACAGTGAGTTTTCTCCACCGCATCTATCATGGATCAGCTGTGATTGCCACTGCCGTTAATCAGTGTAACTCATCGGTGAACAGGGCCAGAGCCTTAGAGCCAATCACAGCCCAATCATAGAGGTTTAAGAACTCGCTAGACAGGGCTCAGAAAGCCAGCGGGATATTTACATTTGTTTATTTTCTAGAAATGCTCATGTTGTTCCGTGCATGTACTTGAGTTTTTAAAGGTACAGTTCATATATCTGACTATGTTAAAGGACAAAATTGTATTAAAGGTGTTACTATATAAATATATTTATACATTTTAATACAAGAATTGTTGTGCTGTGAAGTAAAATATAAAAGTGTGTATGGAAAGCATTGTCAATGCACTGTGATGCACAGAGATATCAAGCTGAACCGGATTGATGGCCAGTGTAGATTCACACCTTAACTAAACATGTCACAAAGAGACAAGACTAACAGTTTAAATACAGTAGAAAAATATCTATAAAATTGGCCCAGTACAGAGTTGTTGTTTTTTTTTTTTATAAACGTAACATCACTTGACATTTTCACTTAAAAAGATTGAAATGTTCTGTGTTTATAACACAGATTGAATGACTGAGGATATTATTACATTTAACAAGACCTTAAATCAGATATGGGCGACTTATGAATAATGTTCTTTCAATACAAACATCTGATAAATATTGTCTTCCATTTCAATTTTACAGAAGACCAAGTCCTCAACCACGAAGACTTAAACTGATTCATCAAGGTCCTCCAGCAAGATACCGCCTACAAACACAGAGGAAATTGCTTGATGAAAATGGGAAAGTCAGAAAATGGACCTTTGGAAAAAGAGATGCCAGTAAACAACATAAAATCATCCTGTTGGTGGGAGAGACCGGCGTTGGTAAGACCACCATCATCAACACCATGGTCAACTACTTAATGGGAGTGAAGTTTGAGGATGAAATATGGGACGAAATCACAGAAGAAGAAGGTGGAGATCAAACAGAATCCCAAACCTCTGAAATCACCATGTATGAGGTCTTTCATGTAAAGAGCTCTGTTTCCCTCACCATCATTGATACTCCAGGTTACGGAGACACTAGAGGACTGGAGAAAGATCTGGAAGTTGCACAGAATTTAGCTTTTCTGTTTCAGAGCAATGATGGAGTTCGAGAAATCGATGCTGTGTGTTTTGTGATTCAAGCATCGAAGAATCGTCTCTCAGACAGACAACACTACATCATCAGCTCAGTTCTGTCTCTGTTTGGGAAAGACATTGTGAACAACATTGTGTTTCTAATCACACACTCTGACGGTCTTCCTCCTAAAAATGTCCTCAGTGCCATCAATAAAGCTAAAATCCCCTGCAGACGAGACAGAGAAGGCCAACCTGTTCATTTCCTATTCAACAATCGTCAAGCTGATGCTCGTCACTATGAGAAACACTTCGTGGATGCTCAAAGAGACGCCTGGGAAAACTGTATGGATGAGATGAAGCAGTTCCTTCAGTCTTTGACTCCAAAGAACAGAAGAAGTTTAGAGTTGACTTCAGATGTCCTGGTAGACCGCATTCAGTTTGAAGCTTCCATCAGCAACTTACAATTGAGAGTGCAAGAGAAAGAGCTGAAGAAAGCAGAAAAACTTCAGATTCAGAATGTAATGAAACTAAACAAGGGAAAGATCGAAGAGTGTAAAAATTTCACCATTGAATTCCAAAGAACTGTTAAAAAAAAGGTTCCTATTGTGCATGAATCATGGAAGAACAGGAATGCAACAACCTGCACCGTCTGTGAGGAAAACTGCCATGAGTTTGACTGCTGGTGGGTTTCTAATCCCAAGAAATGTGAAGTCATGAAAAACGACTACTGCACTGTGTGCACAGGGAAGTGTCACTACAGCAAACACGTCAAAGAGAACAAGAAATACATCATCAGCACTTCAAGCTACATGATGCAGTTTGACTCCATAAAAAAGGAATATGAAAAAGTCCAAACACAAACCAAGACATATTTAGTTTTAATGCAAGACCTTGACAACGAGCTGAAGGAGATTGAGGACCAAAAGGCAGTTCTTATTGTAAGTGCTTACCAGACCATCAAGCATCTGTCTCAGATCGCTCTAAAACCAGACTCTGCCTTTACCCTCCAGCATCTGGACTTCTTCATCCCCAGAGTGAGGGAGGCTGGGAAAGAAGAGTGGGTTCGAGAGCTGGAGGAGATGAGGAGACAAGCAGTAGCTGAAGAAGCCAACAAAGATGCTCTGAGTTACCTGAAATCTGGACTGGCTAAACTCTTCCTTGGTGAAAAATGACTGAATCCAGCACAGTAAACAGTGACTCCAAAGGACTGGTGCTACTGTAAGAAGTACAGACATCAGTTTCCCACAGCGCTTTAGCAACTGTTACAAAGATCACAAAAAATAATATTTAATTATTTTTACATTAGGATTAAATTGAATAATCAAAATAAACTTTATACTTACATGTCAGTTAAGCACAATAAGATTCCATAGAGTATAATGTATAGCAGAATTATGATGTATAGTGCAGTTTGTTTTGTGGAAATAAAAAACAACCAGTTGTCCTTTACTCTTTCAATGTCCAAACTGTAATGAGTAAAGCATTGCTGACTAGAATGATAAATTCCTTTGTCATCTCACAGTAAGACTATTGTAATGCTGTTTTGCTTGGTGTTCCTAATTTTACTCTTATTAGGCTCCAGTATGTACAAAATTCTGCTGCTAGAACTTTAACAGGCACAAGGAATGGATGTCACCTGTTTAGAAACCCTGCACTGGCTCCCAGTTAAATTTAGAGTGGATTTTAAAATAATAATGGTCCCTTTTAAATCTGTACATGGCCTGCACCACATTACATTACATTACTGAAGTGTTACTTCCTTACACTCCTAGCTGTAGATTGTGTTCATCTCAGTCAAACATGCTGGTTGTACCTCACACACATCTCAGATCTATGGGTGATTTGGCTTTTTCTTCCTATGGTCATGTCCTTTGGAATTCTCTGCCTCCTGATATTAGAGAAATTCAGAATTATGTTACTTTTAAAGTTCACTTGAAGACATCTTTTAAACTTGCTTTTACTTGTTGATCTTGTATTATTTTCTTATAGTTTACAGTGTTTAGCGCTTTGCAAAACTGCTTTTCATAAAGTTATTTTGTATTACTTTTATTGTTAATAACACTCCTCCATAAACTGCCACCTTATCATGGTAGGGGGGTGTTTGAGCGCCTGAGTGATCCTAAGAGCTATGTTGTTGGGGGGCTAATGCCCCTGGTAGAGTCTACCAAACCTAAAAGTTCTTAGGTGACAGGTCAGAGTAAGCGCAATTTAAAAACCCTTAATGAGTATCAAAACATGGAGGGCCGTGACGTTGCCCAATATGGCAAAGCCAGGGCTGATATGAGATCAACTAGTGGTCAGGTTTCATCCCAAGGAATCCCAAGTAGGTATTGCTGCAACCCGGAGACCTCCAAGTGGGAGGGATTACACCGCAAGTAGGTTTTGTTGACCTCCAAGTGGGAGGGACTTAAACCGCAAGTAGGTTGGGTTTAGGTGGTGTAGGTGGAGCGGATATTCATAAAACACATCAGGTTACTGGGAGGTTGTGTTTGGGGTTTTGTTTAGGTGTAGACATTAATAAAACACAACAGGTTACTGTGAGGTTGTGTTTAGGTGTAGACATTAATAAAACACAATATTGGACTCCGTGTCATGTACAACACATTAAATAAATAAAAACTCCAGGTTTGTACAGCCCACTTGGAGCTCGAAGGCCCACCCACTTGGAGCTCAAGTCCCATCCACTTGGAGCTGGTTCCGACCCTCCGTTTATACCCTTCTCAGGAATCTGGCCAGGTTCAACCCAAGAAGCATCATGAGACCATCCTCCCGCAGGCCAACCACCTGTGGTCAGTGGTCAAAGTTCTGGACCACGATGACTCAAATGTCAGGCACAGAAATTTGCTCTTGAACACGTCACCTAACCGGGGGAAGAAGCCTGAGCTTGTGCAGAAAATGTGAAAGGTACCGTCTAGAGATAGTCAGGCTCACCTCCACACACAGTTTGGGATCTGGAACTCAAATTCTTAAAAAGGGCTGGACTTTATTTCTACTCTGGAGAAGTCCACGGCAAGAGGCGGCAGGCTGGTGTGGCCATGGTTGTATCCTCTGATCTCCGAGCATGTGATTTGGACGCTTGGGTAAAGAGAGGGGCAGAGCTGTCAACTGATCACCACCTGGTGGTGAGTTGGATCCGCTTGCAGAGGGGAAGCTGGACAGACCTAGCAGGCCCAAGCATGTTGTGAGGGTCCTCTGGGAACGTCTGGCTAAACCACATGTCAGATGGATTTTTAACTCTCACTTGCTGAAGAGCTATGACCAGATCCTGAGGGAGGCTGGAGACATTGAGATCGAGTGGTCCATGTTCTCTAACCCCATTATTGATGCAGCCGTGAGAAGTGGTGGCTGTAAGGCCTTTGGTGCCATTCATGGTAGAAAAGGCTGCCAAGGCAACAGGCCAAGCATGCTGCTGCAGCTTGGGTGGTTGCGGAAGCAAAAACTTAGGCCTGGGAAGAGTTCGGGGAGACCATGGGAGGAAGTCAACCAGTCAACCTCAAAGATATTCTGGCAAACTGTCCAGCGCCTCAGGAGGGAGAAGTAGTTCCACACCAACACTGTTTACAGCAAAAGTGGGGAGCTATTAACCTTGCATGTTCGAGTCCGGCATGGATGCCCTTGATCACTGGCTCTGTTCAAAATTTTTATGAACAGAATTTTCCTGTCCATGAGAGACTAGTGATGTCGGTGCGAGACTGTTCATGTCATATGGGAGAGACTAGTGATGTCGGTGCGAGACTAGTCATGTCATATGGGAGAGACTTTTGATGTCCTGAGGGAGACCAGTGATGTCCTGTGAGAGACTGTAGTGATATCCTTTGTGAGACTAGAGATGCTGATTTTCCCAGGTGGTCTCCCATCCAGGTACTGAATAGGTTTAAACCTACTTTACTTCAGTGGGCAACCAAACTTGATAATAAAAACACATTATTTCTGAAAATCAAGTGTTCATAAATTGCTCTCATATTTAAATCCCAATCATACCTTAGCTAGAGATATAATTCTGATTTTACAACCTTTTTAGACTGCTAATATTCCATCAGTGCTTTGATATAAAATAAACAGTACAGAACATTTGTGTTAAACTTGGATTGTTCCAAGATTTTTTTTAATGGGTTCTCTTCAGCAATAATCTGTGTTTTCTTTAAAAGTTGACCAACTGTGCTCTTTCCAAACATCAAAAGTTTAGAGAGTGTATTTTCAGTCTACGTTCCAAATGGGGCAACAATATAGTGATCACACGTGTAAACCCACACATTCTGAAGTGCATAGATTTGTTTACATGTATAATGCTCACATAGCACTGAAGAACTGTCTCATGAAATTAGTCCACAATTCAGTACTACATTAACAAATCTGAATTGGAAGTTGCAACAAAAATAATAGTGAAGTTGCAAGTCCGGGTGCTCCAGTTTCCCCCACAGTTCAAAGACACGCAGAATAGGTAAACAAAACTGTTCATAGTGTACAAGTGAGCGTAAATGAGAGTGTTTTATGTGGCAGCTCAGCACTGAGATACACTCATACATGTCAAGAGTAATTGGCAAATCATTGTGCTGTGGTGACCCCTGATAAATCAGAGACTAAGGAAAGTGATTAGCTGTGTCCGATATTACATACTTCCATACTATATAGTTCGCTAAAACCAGTATGCGAGCCGAGTAGTATGTTTGAATCCATAGAATTCGAAAATCATATGACCCACTACTTCCAGTGAGATTCTGAAGTGCACAATGATAGGACGCTACGCTATCCCATGATGCAAAAGAATTCATGAATGGGAGTGAAGCGACACAACTGACGTGAATAGGTCACGGGATCATGACAAAAAGGCAGATGTAGTACAAAGTAATACCTACCGAGTAGTAGGTGATTTAGGACGCAGCAATCGATTGAGTGTAAAAAGGTAGATGTTTTATATAACTGGCTATTCCAGATAATTATATTTTACAGGTTACAAAAACATTTGTTGTTAATTAAGTTGCACAGGTGAGCTGAACTCAAGTTATGTACCTAACAAAATAAATGAGGGCAATCTTGATTTCATTCAAATGTTAGATAAACTTTGCAAGGATCCACTGATTTCACGAAACGTGTCAGATTAAAAAAAGATTTCCACTTCGGTTTGTCACATAACAAACTGGAGACATGTGGTGTTACTGGAAAAACCAGAGCAAAACAAGACATTGGTATTCTCACCCGGCTCGTTGAGAAGTTTCTCAAATGACACAAGAGCTTTGTTGTGACAACTCAACAATATGGATTCGAGCGCAGTAAGTATTATAAATGCTCTCAGAAAAAAACATTAAAAAATGTTAAGAACATGTTATTAACAAGTCAAATGTGTTACTTGTGCATATATATTAGTACTTTTAATTTAGTGTTTGTGTATTTAGCGTAAACTTTTTCATGAAACAAGTTTGTTAGAAGTAGCATTAATGTCTGTGTGAAATGACACGCCACTCAGACAAAAATCGCTGATCAATAGTTATGTTTATGTTGTTTGTGTTTTACTTTCCTCAATACTTATGATAGTTTCCACATTTCCTTGTAACACTATACCTTCCTAGCTGGATATAAAAATTCAAGATTGGCTATATGTATGTACTATTCAGAATTCTATTTTAAAAAATACCATATATATATATATATATATATATATATATATATATATATATATTATTTTATTTTTTTTCTTCTGGAGAAAGTCTTGTTTTATTTCGGCTAGAATAAAAGCAGTTTTAAATTTTTTAAGAACCATTTTAATGTCAAAATTATTAGCCCCTTTAAGCTCTTTTTTTCCCCGATAGTCTACTAAACCTAATTAACCCTTTAAATGTCACTTTAAGCTGTATAGAAGTGTCTTGAAGAATATCTAGTCTAATATTATTTACTGTCATCATGGCAAAGATAAAAGAAATCAGTGATTAGTGATAAGTTATTACAACTATTATGACTAGGAAGGTGTTGAAAAAAATCTCTCCGTTAAACAGAAATTGGGGAAAAAATTAAAAGGGGGGCTAATAATTCTGACTTCAACTGTATGTATGTATGTATGTATGTATGTATGTATGTGTTTATGTATGTGTTTATGTATGTGTTTATGTATGTATGTATGTATGTATGTATGTATGTATGTATGTATGTATGTATGTATGTATGTATGTATGTATGTATGTATGTATGTATGTATGTATATATATATATAATTACTAATACGATTAAATCGTTTTTTTTTTCTATTTATTTTTAAATATAAATAAATTAGACAAACAATTGTAATACAGTTTTTGGCCCTTCATATGAGAAAGTTTGGGCACACCTGATCTAGACTCATCACGTTCGTGGTCTGTGTTTAACGTATTACAATTTTTTAAAAATTAATACACAGATTTCAAACAAACTTCTTTAACATTGTCACTTGAGTATTGCTTAGAGAAATGAGTAAAAAATGAGTAAAATGTAGGAGTACAGACAGGAAAGCGTGGGAAGAAGAGGGAGGGGAAGGATCGACATAGGAACTTGAGGTGAGAATGGAAGTTGGGTCACCGGGGACACTGGAGTGCCATGTATTGACGCACTAACCACTAGACCAATAGTGCCGACATGTTCTTAAATACGTCATCAGATGATGCCGCGGACGGCAGCCTCTGTGTGGAGCTCTCCAGTTTTTGTACTGTTTTTGTCAGTATGTCCCGTCTTATGATTGTCCAACGCGATCAGTTATACCAGGGACGAGCTGCTGAACATTCGGCAGTGCACACCAATTAATCACCAACCGGTTTTTGATTTCTCTGATGGAACATTGTCCTCGGCGGAGTAGCGGCTCTATGGAAACGCTACAAGATGCGTGGGAAGCAAGCCAGTGCGCTCATCAGGCTTAGACAACGCGGCTTTAGAACGGCACTGCCTAGCATCCATCTGGCGAATCTCCGCTCTCTCCCTAACAAAATGGAGGAATTACTTCTGCTCACAGGCACAAACAAGAACTTTAACAACTCTGCTGTGCTGTGTTTCAAGGAAACCTGGCTAAACGAAGCCATACCGGACAGCGAATTACAACTACCAGACTTTCAGCTATACAGAGCAGATCACGATACAGAGGCAACGGGACATGCTTTTAAATCAACAGAAGGTAGTGTAGGGATGTAAATGTGTTAAAGAAGATGTGCTGTCCTGATGTGGAAGTGCTTTTCATTAACTGTAAGCTGTTCTACTCACCGCGGGAGTTTTCCTCGTTCGTCCTCATCGGTGTTTACATCCCACCGCAAGCGCATGGGAGTACTGCACTGCAACAGCTGGCTGATCTAATCACAGAGACAGAACAACAACACCCAGACTGTTTTTATCATTCTTGGTGACTTTTTAATCAGGCAAAACTCACACATGAGCTGCCTAATTTCACACAGCACATTACATGCCCTACCAGAGACAATAACATTTTGGACCACTGCTACACAACAATAATAGATGCATATCGCTCCGTGGCCAGAGCAGCTCTAGGACTCTCTGATCACTGCCTGGTTCATCTTATACCAACTTACAGACAAAAACTTAAAACTACTAAGCCAGTATTAAGGACTGTTAAGAGATGGACCAACGACACAGAGCAGGTCTTACAAGCCTGTTTTGAATGCACTGACTGGAGTGTTTTTGAAGCTGCAGCCACCGACCTGGACGAGCTCACAGAGACCGTAACATCCTACATTAGTTTCTGTGAGGAGTTATGCATCCCTACCAGAACCTACTTATCATTTAACAACGATAAACCATGGTTCACACCAAAACATAGACAGCTTCGTCAGGTCAAAGAGGATGCCTACAGGAGCGGTGTTACAAACCCCTTGATGTTGTCTAGGGGAAAGTGGGGTTTGACAT
>CAIGQQ010012042.1:448600-463735 GCA_903798035.1 Danio albolineatus | reverse complement strand
CCAGCATCTGGACTTCTTCATCCCCAGAGTGAGGGAGGCTGGGAAAGCAGAATGGGCTCGAGAGCTGGAGGAGATGAGACGACAAGCAGTAGCCGAAGAAGCCAATAAAGACGCTCTGAGTTACCTGAAAGCTGGACTGGCTAAACTCTTCCTTGGTGAAAAATGACTGATACCAGCAGCTCACAATTAGGGAAGCACCGATCCCGATACTTTGAACGTTTATCGATTCAATACCGCATATTTTCGCTGGATCGGATATCGGCCAGCTGGTAACAATCCAAATCTAAATTCTGTGTAACTTATAAGCCAACAAAAGCCATGAAAGTAGCCTATTATTACACACTATAAAGTTGTCATGAAGGTCTAATATATCCCAAATGATCTGAAGTGATTCTATAGTTCAATGTGAAGTACAGATAAATATACAAGTGCTTAAGTTCATGTACACTTCAACGCTTCCCGCCGCTGCACCTGTCAATCCTTCTCTATTCATTCATAGTTCAAACTGCGTGTCGCTTTTATGACAACACGAAAATCTTTCTCCAAGACTGTTCCTAGTCCCAGCCGTATCACCCAGCAGCCCAAGACTAGTTACTTACTAAAGCTAAGCAGGGCTGAGCCTGGTCAGTACCTGGATGGGAGACAACATAGGAAAACTAGGTTGCTGTAGGAAGTGGTGTTAGTGAGGCCAGCAGGGGGCGCTCAACCTGCGGTCTGTGTGAGTCCTAATGCCCCAGTGTAGTGAAGGGGATGCTATACTGTCAGTGAGCGCCGTCTTTCGGATGAGATGATAAAGCAAGGTCTTGACTCTCTGTGGTCATTAAAAATCCCATGGCACTTCTTGTAAAGAGTAGGGGTGTAACACTAGTGTCCTGGCCAAATTACCTCTCGGCCCTTACCCATCATGGCCTCCCAATCATCCTCATCAGTGGAATTGGTTCTATCACTGTCTCTCCTCTCCACCAATAGCTGGTGCCCTTGTCCTGTGGCTGCCGTCGCATCATCTAAGTAGATGCTGCATGCTGGTGGTGGTGTGGAGAGACCCCCCTCATGATTGTGAAGCGCTTTGGGTGTATGGCCAAACATAATAAATGACTATACAGATACACATTACATTACATAGTTTAAATAATAAGTAGAGAAAAATACATACAGTTTTGCATTAAATAGGTTCATTTTGACTTGCAACAAGCAGTTCATAGCAGCTTCTAAGGCCATGTTTACACTAGTGCGTTTTCATTTTAAAACGCATACGTTTTGCTACGGTTACGCCATCCGTCCACACTACACCGGAGTTTTTGAGCCCTAAAAACGGAGCGTTTTGGAAACGCTGGAGAGGCCGTTTTCATTCTAAAACGCTGCTGCTCCGTCTCAGTGTGGATGGGGAAAACGGAGACCTTTGAAAACTGAGGCGTGGCTGCTGAGATTGGCTACTCGATTGGGGCTTTTGGGTCATTGCGTATCCGTCCCTTATTCGTCAAGCGCACATGACTAAAACGACACCGGCAGACTAGCCCTCACTGTAAACACTGTATTTTCGATAGCCATGGATGTTTTATATTCATTTGTTACTTCAAATAACAAATCGACCTCGTCGTCTGTCCACTAAAAGACCTCTCTTGCTTTCTTTGCCATCGCGTTCATCGTTCAACCAGCGTTTGTTGACTAACAATAACCAAATGCCGAGCGAGACACGTGCTTCCTGTTTATACTTGAACGCGCATGCCCAGAGTGCGCGAATGGTCACGTGATATACGTTTTTGGTGGAGTAGTGTGGAGGGAGATCTGTTGAGAGACGCTTGGGTGAAACGCTAGTGTGGACGCGGATCGTTTTCATGCTAAAACGCAGTTTTAAAACTAAAACACACTAGTGTAAACTGGCCTAAATCAAGTTGCGGTGTGCCTGTTAGATCAGCAGATCACATTCGCAACACTGGAGTAGAGAGGGTTATTACCTGCTCTTCACACACAAAGCAGTAGACTTACCTGAAGTGTTAAATTAAAAAAAGGCTCAATAATACACTGGACAGATCCTCAACGCACTGGGTTCTTCCCTTTGTGCTGCTGTTTTGGAAGTGTCCTCAGATACCAGAGGGTTGCGTGCAGTGTCTCAATAATGCATTAATCGCTTCGTTCACGCAACGGCTGCCAGACGCCGTAAAATTATTCTCACAATGAGTTTCTGTTCTCTCATGCTTCCGACTGAGTTTATTCTTCCGAGGGGAATACTTTCAGTGCTGTGAATAGTTTGTAAAGTCTGCCGCATCCATAGTTGATTAAATGAATAAAGGTAAAACTGACGAGCGCAATATGAATTATCATTAACAAAAAATTATTAAGCTTAATATAGGCTACGCTGAAACTCACTGTCATTTTATTTAAATTAACATTTTATTTAACAGCCCAGTTTGTGTTTTGGTACTGAAGCATATCAGCAGACCTTGAGGGAATGTTTATTAAGTAAAACTGGCCTCAGACAGTTTAGTTTAGTCTGCAGCAAACCTGCAGGCAAATATCAGGCTTTACTAAAAGTCTGGTTATTTTACCAGCGATTAGTGTCAATAGTGGTAGCTTATTACAGATTTCATACGAAAAATCTTAAACATAAGGAAAACATAAGGAAACATAAGCTGGACCACAACAGATCATATCAATGTCGAAGTGACACTGTTATCTTTACTAAAGAAGATATATTATTTGAGTGTATCACCAGAACTATAGAAACTGTATTATGTTAATAAATAAATAAATAAAATGGCACAGTACCGGGATCGGATCTGTATCAGGCGATACTCAGAATTTTGATATCGGTTTGGATTGGTTCCAAATAAAAAAAAATTTATCGGTGCATCCCTACTCACAATCACAAATCAATGCAGGTATTCAATTCAGTACACAAGATTTTCTACTTCCCTCTTTTACCAGAGATCGCCTGTATACAGTATAAGTGAATATATGCGATGAGATATCTACTATTTGTGCTATTCTTCAACAATGATATTCACGTTGAACTGAACTGAATTATCATTGAACTACTCTGAACTAGTCTTCATTAGTCTGTTGATCTACCTATGCATGTTATACTCCATGTCCCTCTCAATGATTTCATATCTGTTTAATATTGCATGTTCATGTTTATAGTCTGCATTATTTAAAGCGCCATAGAAGACAAGGACTTGATATTAGATAAAAGCTTGTCTATGCAGTATTACTGGAATGAAACACCTGTATTATACTACTGCTTGTGTATTTTATTTAAATTGTTGTATACTATATTACAGTCTCATAACTATAAATACCACTGTTGTCCTTCATTTGTACCTGACTGCACTGTAATAGGAAATAATAATAGGACATATCAAATGTTTCATTAGCTGAAGACCACCTTAATAATTTATACATTTGGGTGGCTATCTGATTAGCTTTGCACATTTCATTTATGCTTGGCCATATGGAAAGGACTCCAGAAAAAGGGATTCAGGGATGATCTTAAATCAGATGATATTCTTCAACAAGCTGAAATCTACAAACGGTGCTCTCTACTAAACAATATTTCTCAGAGGACTTTATATTCCTCACTTATTCCACATACAGAAGCAAGTGTATATTTCGTGTAAAGCTCTTTGCGTATTCCTTTAAAGCTAATTAAAGACACGCAGGCTGATAAGAAAGGAATGCCGGAAACATGATATGAGGAAAAGAACAGCTGAGGTATTCCTGCCAGTCACACTAGTCAGAGACAGAGCACGTCACTGTAACAAACCAAACTTGAAACACAAGGAAACCTGTTCAAACAAGAAACCCGTTCTACAAACACCATTAGGCATGTTTGGTGCTTACCACGATGACCAAAACTGAAAGAACACACTTACAGGTAGAGCTACAGCAGGACATGTCAATGTCTGTATCATAAGAGAGCGAGAAAAGTTCATCAGTAATTTGCTGACTGGAAACATTCTTGCATGTGCAGCAAGCTTTGCGTGAAAAACATCTAAATGACAAATTGTGCAAGCAGGATCTGCACAATATTTTGAGCTTCAACAGAGTTTATTGCTCCTCTGTGACTTGATACGATCATGGCCTGCTCAAATCAGCAGGCGGAGCTTCAGAATCAGGCACTGCAGCTTTTGGCTGGAGGCAGTGTTTTTCATACCTATGACATAACAGGTGAGAGTACTTTCGAGAATAATGCATATTTCATTTTCACTTGGCCACACAGAATGACTTCACGAAACTAAATAAAAACTCTTTAATGACTATCTCAAATAACAAAAATAAAAAAAAATCATCATAAAGGCTCAAAGACAACACTTACACACTGCAAATCCTGGATTTCTTTGATGTTGTGAACTAACTTAGGAGCCAGCACCCTATTTATAGTGAATCACACCTACCTATCTTTAAATAGTACTAGTTCTTGACCCCAGTGAGCTACATAAAATAAGTATCATTGGAAAGAAGACACTTTTAGCTTTACTGTGATCCATCTACTATATATATATATCTAAAAAGTTGTGCATGCTGAAGAAATGATTTTTTTTCCTACAGTGTTCAATATGTTTTTTCATATATAAACATTAATGTTTTCCACTAATGTAATGATCTAGAAAAAAATATGATTTGAATGCCAAGTATCTCATGAGTTTATATTTAAAATTTGATGAGGATAGCATTCAAAATAAGATTTCTGCAAAAGGTTTTCTGAGACCATGTCATACCTGTCAACATTGGGATGTGAAAATAAGGGATCATCGTTTTTTTAACAGATTTAAGAGCAAGGGCGGTCCCTGGTGGTTCGGCGGTATGGGTTGCGTATAGGGAGGATCAGCTCTTTAATGTTCATTGACACCCGTCGGAGAACGACTGAAAATACGGGAGAAATACGGGAAAATACCTTTACGGGATGATAGCGGGATAGAACTGTAAAATACGGGAGAATCCCGGGAAATACGGGAGGGTTGACAGGTATGGACCATGTATGTGTCTTTCACACCCTCACTGTCAGAGGCCTTTTCTCGAAAATGACCTTCCCAGACTTTAACAGTTACCGTTGCTGAATTATGTGGTCTACATTCCAGTTGAGGTATCATTGGAAAGACACTTTCAGCTTTACTATGGTCCATCTGTCAAGTTTAATGCTAAAATATGTAAAAAGTTATTCATGCTGAAGTAATGAGATTTACTATGTTAATTATATATATTTTATTTTTATTTTTTATTTTTATTTTATTTAAATAAAATTTATTTTTTTTCTCCCCATCTTAGACAATTGCTTTAACCTAACATCTTAACGAAAGCTTTTAACAAATATTATGACCTTCCACCCACCATGAAACAACTTCACTTCTGGTCACATTGTGTTAATTCTACCCTGCTTTCATTAGTCAATCTTTCTCCATTTTGTTAGCAACGGTCAAAGCTCCAACCAGTTCCCAAAGAATAAAACTATGCACCGCCCTCCTTTTTTGTTCTCATTTCAGGACAGTTTCAGTCGGATGCATGTCACAACAGGGAAACCTCCGTTTCATGCCAACTTCACTCTTTACACATCTCACAATACAGGAAAGTCTGATAAAATAATGTTTAGGTCCACCAAAATACTGTTAATAAGACATACCTTGGGTTGTGAGAAGGGGAGACATCAGCTCCAAATTAACTCTATTATCTTGTGGTGTGGGCTTTGACTTGGGTCAAATTTAAGGGTCAATAATTAAAGGCTCTGTTTAATGCTACAATCTCTTCCCTGTTCTATCGCCTCAGTTTTCTTAATACCTTTCTAATATCTTAATTAGAGTTCCTGTAAACTGTCATCTCAGGGGCAAAATAACCACAGTTGAATTTATATTTAATTATTTAGTAGATTTTATTTTAATCCAAAATGACCTACAAATTGTAATTAGATCTAAGAAGGATACACATGTACAGTGTATCCATCTATTCCCACACATGTACAGTTTATCCATCTATTCCCTTTACTCTTAAAAAGGAATTAGAACAAATACTTAACAAAATAACAAATTTCATATGATGTTAAAGAGCCCCTATTATGCATTTAAATGGTCATATTTTGGTTTTGGGGCTCTCCATCAACAGGCTGATGTGCATGCAAGGTCAAAAAACACTTTCATTGTCTTATAATATGCATTTATTTTTACCTCATTATCCCAATGACTCTCATGATTTGTTCAGAGATTCATTTGTTCCCAAAACCCTCCTTAGTGCGATGCTAATCTGCGCTGATTGGTCCGATGACCCAGTCGATTACGATTGGTCGACTTATCAACATTGTTGAAGTAGTCAGAGTGCAGAGTGTATGTGTGAGCCCAATGGAGGAGTGCATTACAGCAGTGCAGTTTAACACCAGCATATGCTCTATTCTTAACCACGACACACATTTAGTATTAACAGCAGCAAAACTGAATTATTTTGAAACTTGACCGCCGCACGTGTGGGCACAGCTGACGACAAATGGCATAGGCAATGACAAAAGGCAGAGGATCACAAGCTCACAAACAAATTTAAATCCGTAAACAAGCGGCACGTGTCGCGTTTTCAACAGTACAAGCCACATGGAGCAGTAACAAGTAACAAAACACAATTAAATACATAATTTGCAAGCTAGAGAAAACAATGAGACAACCATTCTAATCACACTTAAGTTACTTACCCTTGTGAAATGGAGGAAGAAACTGGTCCATGAATTGTGTACTGTAAAGTTCCTGTCAAGCTTTGCAGTCCCATACATCAATAGTCTTTCTGATCCTTCCTTTAACAAACGGCTAACGAATCCTCTGTTGTAAGCGTGTAGATTGCTGAAGCACTCGTCAGAATAATGACAGGAACACAGCACAAGGCTGGGGCTGTAATGCTGAGGTCTTTTTGCAGAAATAAACTTCAACCACTGACTCTTCACAGCCCCATCTGTGGATAGAGATAATAACACTAACTGTCCCTCACACTTCAGAGCACAGCATCTGTGCGACATGATTCAACCGGGAACTGCTGCAGTGTTTGTCTTCTTCTTTCTACTGTGTTTGTGGGCGGGGCCGGGGGTTTCAATTTTCTCGGGTCTCTGCGTGCAACAAATGGGTGGGCTTGAGTTCCTTTTCGATGTCACGTGGCACGGCTAAGGACTCATTACAGCGGCAATTCATTCAAACCACTCCGAGTCAACTCTTTTATAGATTGTTACGGTTCGTGGGAGTTTGGATTTTTTTTGTGCTTTTTCCCTCTTTGTTTCTCCATATCTCGCTCTTGCTCTCTCTCTCTCTCTCTATCCCTCCTTGTCTGTCATTCGCCCTTTGTCTCGCCCTATCATCTTTTGTTCCGATATTTTCGCATTCCCAGGTACCTGCTGGTTGGATCCCGAGCCTGTCACTCTTTATTAGGGCGTTTCCTCGTGGACCAATCAGACGTCGATCCGCGGACTTTAAATCTCACCGGCACGCCTTCTTGGACAGTTCGTTCTGTGTGTGTGGGTTTGTGCTGTGTTTTGTTTTCGATTATGTAAATTGGCTCCGTGTTTCTGAACTTTTCAAAAACAGAACATCTGTAAAATGATTTAAGAGTGTATCAGTTCTTTTTGGGGGGAAAGGAATAGGTTAATAGGTCGCGCGACATACATTTTGCCCGTAGAGTTGAGATTGTTCAGAATACACTAGGTAAGTGGGTGAGCGCCGCTTCTTGTATTTTTGATTTATTATTTTAGGGAGTGTATTTTTATTGGCCTCGAATACGCTGAAGATTTCGGTTTCTTTTTCACATTTTTATTTTTATTAGTGAGTTTAGAGGGGATCTTGTGTTCTAGTTTAGGTGTTTTTTTTGGTTTTGTTTATTTCTTTGATTTGGCACCACTCTAGTTCCTTTTTCCCCTGTAATTTGATTGGATTTGTTTATTTTTTCCATTGTACATAGCGCACACATGCATTTTGTTGGCTTTATCATATTTTCCTCATAGAGGAATAAACAAATTAATTGTTACATCTGTGTCCTTGTTTCCTTCCATCCAATCCCTTCAGTAATAAGATAATATTCTAAATGTTACGTTTAATCTCCCTAGACAACTTATTGAATCGTAACATAGATGAATCAATAGTTTTAAACACGCCACACTTTCAGATTTAAGCCTCAGCTGGACATTTCACTTCACTTAGAGCTGTGGTACACACTATATGCAAGGTCATTTGCAAAAACCCATAATAGGGGCTCTTAAAGACACAATCTCATCCTTAAAATCTTGAGTTTTTTCTTCTGTCAATCTAACTCACTCGCTCACTTGATCAGCACCAAAGCTATAGTGCCAACTGAACTCAAATGCGAAAATAACTAAACTTAAACATCACAAGCCTCCCAGCTACCTTCGTACCTATTAATGTAAATATCTGTCTGTTAAATAACTCAAGTAACTTTATAGTAAATAAAATCAAAGTATATTTTATGTAGTGATAGTAGGGGTGCTACTGCTAATATAACATGAAAAACTACAATGTATTTAGGGATTAAAAAACTGCATCCATTTTCATGTCCTTTCCCTTTCTGTTCAACCTGGCCAATGTTTAACAGCTTTGGCAAAGGTGCGTAAAGAGCAAAGGGTATGTAAACCCAACCATAAAACAACATTGAGATGACTTAGTGAAATGATTATAGGTAAATCGTCATAAAAAAAACACAGAAAACTAACCATAAATTGCTTGCAAAAAGTCTTAACAAAAAAACTCTTAACTCTTAACAATTTATGCAAGAAATAAACAATTTTGCTGGTTGGCAACTCTAGAAAGATTACAAGGGTAGTAAAAGTTAAAACTTAACTTAGCTGGGTTGTAAAGGGGTACAAAGTTAAACTTACAAGCTATTAAATAGTTTTGTGTTACACCCCTGAACTTAGTTTAAACGCAATTCTGCTTTTCAATAAAATATTTACAGCAGCCTCAAGATTATTACATTATTGAGCTTCTAATGATAATAAAGTACCACAAGTTCTCAATTCCTTCATCATTTACCATAATTGGACTGCAGCCAAATTATAGAAATCACGTGACAAACTGAGCAGAGAGCTCTTCCTCTTATTCAGAAACACTCTTATGTGAGCTGTCACAAATGAATCATGGGCTTTACTGTGGCAACTTTTCAACAATTTGGAAATGAAGTAAGCTATTTAAATGAATCCTCTTTTAAAGATTGACATTGTAAAATATTGCAGAAACGTACTTTATGCAGAAAAAAAACATACTTGAGGCAGAATAGTCTGTCGTTGCAGTGATATACTCATGCTTATTTGTAATTTTATTGATGCAAGTTAGTTTAGCAGTTGTTTAATTTATTTCTATGCCACTTTTTTTAAACCACAGAGAGAGACGCTGCATTGTGAAAACATAGAAGAGAACTTTCAGACTTTTGAATATGGAGTCATCAGGAAAACTGCTGTCAGCGAGACTGCTTTCCCTGCTCAAGAATGGACAATGGGAGATAAACGATGTTGTGAAGTTGTTCAAAGCCCTGGTGGAGCAGTTTAATGGCAGCAATGAAGAATTCCCCACATGGATGATGAAAATCCTTCATCAAGTGGAGATTCACAAAATAAGCACATCAGATTTGGAACTGAATGGTGAGATTGTGGATGATGTTGAGGACAAAATTAACAAAATATCCAGAAATGCTGACGAGAAATCACTGGATGAGATTCTAGGGGAAATTGAAGAACAAGCAGTTATAGATGAACAAACTATGGCAGAAGTGAAAGACATTGTGAGCTCGGTGTCTAAATGTCTATCAGCTTCTTCAGCACCACATCTACAAGGAATAAAGCAAAGTCTGTTTCAACTCTGCAAAGCTGTAGAAAAGACGATGAACTTCACACCTCGACTGACTCAGATGGTGAGCTGGTGTATTCTAGTGCTTTCTCAATCCAGTCGGCTGGTTCAGGTTGGAACAGGAGAAGGAAAGTCGTGCATTGTGGCCATGTTTGCAGCATATCAGGTCATGACGGGGAAAACCCCAGACATCATCTCCAGTTCTCCAGTACTTGCAGAAAGAGACTGTAGAGAATGGCTTCCCTTTTATAAAGAACTGAACATCACTGCTGATGTAAACACCAATAAATCTAAAGACAAGGAGCTGAAGAAGTGCTATGAATGTCAGGTGGTTTACGGTACAGCTCAGAGTTTTACAGGTGATTTTTTGCAACAATGTTCCCACAAAAGAGAAGTGAGACCGAAGAGAGAGTTTCAGTGTGTGATAGTAGATGAGATTGACTCACTAATGCTGGACAAAGGTCTTGAAGTGGTTTACTTGAATACCGATATGCCTCTCATGGAGTCTCTCAATGGGATTCTGGCAGATATTTGGCTAGTCATCAACAAACTGAAATACTTAGACAGTGGAGAGATTTTAGGTCACATTCAGTGTTTCTCTCAGGTTCTGTCTGAAACCATACATGGCAATAAAGACATTGATCAACTCAGTGTTGTGCAGGCGGCTGTGGATTCGGGAATTATGCCTATAAAGCAAATGCAAGAAAACATGTCAAATGTTTTAAAACAGTTAGACAACGCAAGCATTGTCCAAATAGTGGGCTTTTTAACCATGTTTGTTCAATATTTTCCTGAATATTTATTTAGACTTTACCAGGAATCTTCTGATGGGACTTTAAGGAAATTAAATGAAATAAGTTCTGTAAACACAAATAAAAGTCAAGAAATATCTATTCTCCTTGGAAATGGACAATGCCGTGTTGTGCACTTTACGGAGGACGCACTAGTAATGTCACTGGGAAAAAGGATTAAAATGTCCTTTCAGACAGAGAAAACAAAGGAGCAAAATAAATCCCCCATCCCCGACCGTGAAGACCTCATCAATGGCAAGCTACAAATCTGGATTAAAAATGCTCTGCAGGCCACTAAAATGACTCTGGGCCATGAATATATTCTTCACGAAGACGGAGTTGCTCCTGTGGATTATAAATGCACTGGTGTTGTTCAGAACAACATGAGATGGGGTGAAGGACTTCAGCAGTTCCTGGAGATGAAACACCAAACCAAACTCTCCAACATGAGTCTTATTACAAACTTCATGTCCAATGTTGGCTTATTCAAGAAATACAATGACCAGATCTATGGGATAACGGGAACTTTAGGAGACCAAACAGAGCTCGACATGCTGAAACAACTCTACAATGGCATGAAGACCTGCAAGATTCCCTCATTCAGGAGGAGGAAACTTTACGAACTGAAAGGTCTGGTGATTCCTGAAGAGGACGAGTGGATCAGGACCGTCTGTGATGCTGTTAAACATCAAGTGTTTTCTACAGTCTATCGAGGTCCACGAGCAGCTCTCATCATCTGTGAAACAATCAATCGTGCAGAGATGTTCCACATGACCCTTGCAGACACCATTTCAAAAGACAAACTAAAACTCTATGTGAACAACAACATGAATAACTCTATAGTAATAGATAAAACTGTTGAAGGCGGTGACGTTATCATTGCGACTAATCTAGCAGGTCGAGGTACAGACCTAAGGGTCTGTGAAAGTGTAAATGAAGCAGGAGGTCTGTTTGTGCTGCAAACCTTCTTACCTCTGAACATCCGTGTTGAACAGCAAGCGTTTGGACGAACGGCTCGCCAAGGAAGTCCAGGATCTGCTCAACTTATCATGTGTGCCAGTCATTTCTTTCTCTCTGTTAATCTTGTAATGCGTGTAATTGGCAGTCTAGATGGCAATTTACTCAGTCATCTAAACAGTCTTAAATCTATACCAATGCCTTGTGGCGCCACTGAAAGTCTATTTGAGGAAATGCTTATCCACTACCTGGACAATCACAGCTTTCAAACCCCTGAAGCAATCTTAGCTCTTACAGGTTTCTTAACCATGAACTCAAACCCAGTTCAGAAAAGCAATTTAGAGGAGGCAAAGGATGCCAGAAACCTTCTGGTGAATGTCAGACTCTCAAGGTTTCTTGAGAAAGACGTCGCAAAAATCTCTAAAGAGGAAGAGCTTTTTTCCATCTACCTTGATATTTTTAACAGTGTTTATGAAGATGATGTTTTCCCTGACCAGCGTGATGTGATCGTGTCCTCTCTTCACGAGTGTTGGGGTTTGTGGCTCCTGATGAATTCCAGTGAGGAAAAGCCCACTGCGATGCTGAAGGAAAAGCTGAAAGTGGACTTGTCAAGTGCAAAGCAGAAACTTTTTAGTAAACAGTCTCCATCCTCCATGGTCTACTATTACATCAGGTCTGGAAACAGTCTCCGTGAAAAGGGACAGCTTGCGGATAGCATTGAGATGTACACCAAAGCTCTGGAGGATGATGCATCTAGCTCATTCATTCCTCTCTATAATCGTGCACTGGCCACCATTATGAAGAAGGACCCTGGATATATTACTCGAGCACTTGCTGATCTGGAAAAGGCTGAAAAGGCAATAAATTCATACAAGTCACAGCTGTCTCATATTTATACTCATGTGAAATCATCAAGCCATGAGCAGTCAACAGAAGCTGATACTTTGCTCGCCAAACAGATTCAAATGAAGTGCATGATTGTAGACCAACTCAAGGTTAACATTCAAGAAGCTGTAATGAAGTTGAAGAGGACTGAAAGCAGAGGAGGCAATGTGAGACTGCTGGAAAAACATGTCATTTTTCTAGTTGAAGATTTTTTTAAGAGGTCTATAGACCGAAGAGATATGGGCATGGCAGGCACGTTTGCCCTTTTTGTGAAGGAACACTTTATAAGGAGGGCTGAAATCAGAAGAGGGGATGTGAACTTGACTGAAAAATATGTACTGATTTGCACCGAAAACTCTATGAGGAGGTCTGAAAGCAGAGGAGAAGATGTGAACCTGGCTGAGAGTCTGTCCTTTGTGATGTTAGATGATTCAATTTGCAATTCTGAAAGAAACATTGTAGAGCTGCTCGGAGAATATGAATATATCATGTCACTGGGTCTTGACACAATTTTTAATTTGGACACCAGATTTTCTGTCAGTGGTTATGTATCAAATATGTTGAATCTGTCTTGAGTTTATTCACATTAACTTCACATATTAAAGGGCCATGAAACCCCCCTGGCTAGGCTGGGTGTTTTCACACCTACAGTCTGGAAAAGCTCAGGAAAGTGGGTGTGTCCAGCTCTGTTTAGGTGGGAGTGTCAGGGGAGGAAATGAGGGAAGGTTTTGCATAAAGATGGGAGTTTCCATTTGTGCACGCGCTCATTTTCAAAAAAACGACGCACACACACACAGGCGCAGGGGGAGAAATAAGTGACTGTGAAGTGACATCAGTAATCTAATTATTAGCCAAATTATTAATTTGTTTACTTTAGCGGCAGTTTGGTGCTTATACTTTAATCCAGGAACATTTCCTGCATGTCCCCCGTGACAAACTAGATGTGAGAAACTATTGAGAGTGTTGTTTTAATGTAGTGTTTGATACCGCGCGGCGTAAGGCAGAAATAAAATCCCTCCGCAGACTATCCGGTCACAAAATGCGGCGAAAATTCTACACAAAAGTAATTGTTTGACTGCAGTGTTTACACTCGGAGAGCAGAATTTACAGCAGATCTTTCAGTCTTTAATATTGTACGGATATTAACCTGCTGTAAACTCAGTAACAGTTCATCATTTTGACAAAGGTCTGTCTTTAAACACTGACAGAGTTACGAACTCTATGAACTACTAACTAACTACGAACTGAATAAACAAACAAAGAGCACTGATGGCTTACCAAATCTCTAGACAATCCACATTAACTGGAGCGGCGTCTGTTTTATAAGGAGACGAGTGGCAAAACCATTTCCAGATGCGGAAAGCTCTCGGGTGAAGAAATAAAGTTCCTTACAGACACATTTCTGCTGCGCGCGCGTGTGTGTCCAGCTCCGCTCTCATAGCAGAAATGAAGACTAAACCTTCTCTACCATGGCTACAGCTGCAGCACATAAATACAACACTGGCGACCTGCGTCTCCTTCCACTTGTTTTGGAAACACAACGTGGCGTCTCTGCCATCTCACTGCAACACATACACACACACAGTCTTCGAAGCTCTCGTGCATATTAATGAGTTGCACCGCAAACCCAGCAGAGCTTGCTGATTGGCTTGAACAAAGGCTATGTCATGAATTAATGCTGCACGCTCACTGACGTCAATTGGTTCACGTCGGGACAGACCTCCAGTCACCACGCGGGAGAATATGCATGGATCTCATCGGCGTGACGCAGCCTCAAAAATTCGTTTCAACCCGGAAGAACGATTTGCTGGAAATAACGCAAAAACAACCAATTTTCACTTTTTAGTCAATTATATGTGTCCTAATAGTGTTTATAGCAGCGTGGGACACATATATGACTGTCAACAGCTCAAAAAATGTGTTTTGGTGTTTCGTGGCCCTTTAACATGAGTTCCTAATGTTGACACATGTCATATACTCTAAATAAATAAGATTCTTCAGTGGTTCTTTGAGATGGTTGAGGTGCTATATCTTTACTGTGTAAAGAACCTTTCATGCACCATAAAGGTTCTTGGTGGTTTGATGTCATAGTTAATCTCATCAGACTTATTCTGAGATTTTCTTTTGGCTTTTATGCTATAAAAATAATGTGATTAACACAACTAATTATAGCAACAAAAACTAGTCTGAAAATAAGTTGAAGAGCCCAACTAAAGCAGATGCTGACCTCCATCATGGTAAGTTCAAATGAACGACAAAAAGTTTCTTAAGAGCTTTTGTTCACGTGACAGAAATAAAGTCAAAGGTGGATAATGAGTGAAGCTCCTGATGTTTGTGGAGACATTTAATGATCTTTGCTGAGATCTTGAGAAATGACACTTTTATGGTGTAATTTATTTTTATTAATTGTTATTTTTATTACATTTATTTTTTCAGTTGATTTCATCTTTGGTCTTGGCTGTAATTTGTGTTTTTCTTTCCTTCAACGATTCTAATTGTTCATCAATAATTCTCAATTTTCATCACTAAGTGTTCAACCCTCTGTAGTACGGAAGTCCTGGGAGGCCATGCATTAAAATATTTCTTCTCTCTTGTTATGTCGTGATCACAACTTTCTTTTTTTTTTGCTTTTGTGTTTATGTACTGATTATTATTATTATTATTATTATTATTATTATTATTATTATTATTAT
>CAIGQQ010012042.1:372961-448590 GCA_903798035.1 Danio albolineatus | reverse complement strand
TATTATTATTATTATTATTATTATTATTATTATTATTATTATTATTACTACTATTATCATCATTAATAATAATAATAATAATAATAATAATAATAATAATAATAATAATAATATCTGGCCAGTGAGTTTGCACTGGTCCATAGAACAGAGAGAGAATAGCCTAAATGTAGACTCGCATTTATGCAACACATTTAAAGTGTTCAGACAACCATAATAATATGTGCACAAACGCTCGGGCTCATGATTAATGTACATTCATGATTATAATCATGTACATGATTATATATCATTATTTACAATAATATTCCCTGAACTGTTCCTGAGGTGTGTGTGAGATTTATTTATGTTTTTTGTTTGTTTTTTAGGACAACAGTATCTCCAGCAGAAAATATACTCAAAGATGCGTTAGAAAAAGCAAAAATTGTCGCCAAAATCGCAAATAAAATTGTAATCGCAATAGTCTTTCAGAAAAAATAAATAATCTCAATATGATTATTTTGTCCACATTGCACAGCCCTAATGTGATGTTATGCTGCATTGTCTTTTGTTTAAAGGTAACTGTGTAGTTACTAATGCAGTGAAAATCTGTTTGCCAATTGCAATCACACATGAAAACATTAAAGTATTTAATGACTTTACATTTTTGTGAACAGCTATAATAGTACTCAATGCCAATAAGCTCACATTATTAATAGCAATGACAGTTGTTTAAATTAAGCTTAATTTAACTTTCAGCTTCAGAAAATAAAACTCGAATGTTTATGTAAAATGTTTAAATAAATCTCAATTGTTAATAAATGAACATTGTATCAGTTAATGAAATACCGGAAAATATTTTCCGTAAATTTAAAGTTTTATAAAACGATTTAAAAATTCTCTCAACCGCAGCTGCCGGTATTTTCATGTAAATTTAACAGATTTCTTTTAACAATGTAGGTTCCATATAGCCCTAAAAATGGTTCCGATTTGATTACAAGCCAAAGAACCACTTTTGGTGCTATTCAGTACCTTTTCCTTTTAGAGTGTATAACGAATGGGAGTTTAAACAATATAATAAAAAATTGCCTGGGTGCCTACCTAGGGAGGAGGCCTCAGGGAAGACCCAGGACACACTAGAGGGACTATGTCTCTCGGCTGGCCTGGTAATGCCTCGGGATCCCCCCAGAGGAGCTGGAGGAAGTGTCTGTGGAGAGGGAAGTCTGGGGTTCTCTCCTAAGACTGCTGCCCCTGATTTCAGGAGGCGTGGCTTCGAAACACAGTCCCTCCCCTGTCGTCCAAAGACAATATGCTAACCGGTTTGCATTTTGGCAGATCACCTACTGCACCTTTAATTTTCATCTGAAGATACTGTAATATTTACTTAAGTACTGAATATGTGTGACACAAATATACAACACATGATGGGCTTTGGGACCATGAAATTATGATGTGATTACGGCTGATTGGGGAAGTTTGTTTATTACTTCTGGTGTGTGTCAAGACAAGACACCCTGTAAAACAAATTAAACAATACAAGAATAAGACTGGTGTCAACGGCTTTATAAAGGTCAATCTACAATCTGATTCTTGCAAATCATGTGACTTCAGGAGAAAGAGAAACTAAACATGGTATAAAATTACAAATGCTGTTTAAGTATTTGTTTAAACATCTCTAACTACTACTGTGCTAAATATCTAGGCATGGGAAGTCAATGTCACTTTATATTTTTTTTAGTTGAGGCTTTTATCTAAAGTAACTTACAAATAGTCATACAGAAAACTTCTGGAAAGTTTTAAAAGCTCCCTGTGTGCAGAACAAACATTGAGAAAAACAATACGGGAGTACTCCTGATCTAAAGCATAACAAAAGATAACAGAAGAATGAATGAAAAACAAAGCAAGAGAAAATGAAACCAGTATGTTAGTGCTGGCACCGACACAACCCGGTAAAAAGCATGTCACCGACCCCACACCACACCTGAAATATAAAGAAACGGGTCCACAACAAATAATCAAGATGTACTATGTTCTTCTGTCCTTATCAAAACTTGAAAGTGAAAGAATAATGCAAGGAGTGAATAAATACAACTCCCTTACGACTTTTCTGTAGACGACTCGAGAAGAGCTTTGCAGTGACAAGTCCTGAATATCTCAAAAGGTAAGTATTGTGAATAAATGCTCTCTCAGGTGGAAGTCTGATTACTTTGAGAAATCTCTTTAAACCGATCAACATTATGCGTTACATTAACTGATTTGTTAAATTTGATTTGACTTATTTTAAATATAGTTTTATACTTGTTTGCTTAATGTTAGTTTGGCAGAGATGTAATTTATTTGTGTGGATTTGTTTCAACAACAGAGAAGCAGTAATTCAATGGGAAAACTATTTTATAACATCTGAGAGTTTTGAATATGGAGTCATCAGGAAAACTGCTGTCAGCGAGACTGCTTTCCCTGCTCAAGAATGGACAATGGGAAATAGATGATGTTGTGAAGTTGTTTAAAGCCCTGGTGGAGCAGTTTAATGGCAGCAATGAAGAATTTCCCACATGGATGATGAAAATCCTTCATCAAGTGGAGATTCACAAAATAAGTGCATCAGATTTGGAACTGAATGGTGAGAATGTGGATGATGTTGAGGACAAAATTAACAAAATATCCAGAAACACTGACGAGAAAACACTGGATGAGATTCTAGGGGAAATTGAAGAACAAGCAGTTATAGATGAACAAACTATGGCAGAAGTGAAAGACATTGTGAGCTCGGTGTCCAAATGTCTATCAGCTTCTGCTGCACCACATCTACAAGGAATAAAGCAAAGTCTGTTTCAACTCTGCAAAGCTGTAGAAAAGACGATGAACTTCACACCTCGACTGACTCAGATGGTGAGCTGGTGCATTCTAGTGCTTTCTCAATCCAGTCGGCTGGTTCAGGTTGGAACAAGAGAAGGAAAGTCCTGCATCGTGGCCATGTTTGCAGCATATCAGGTCATGATGGGGAAAACCCCAGACATCATCTCCAGTTCTCCAGTACTTGCAGAAAGAGACTGTAGAGAATGGCTTCGCTTTTATAAAGAACTGAACATCACTGCTGATGTAAACACCAATAAATCAAAAGACAAGGAGCTGAAGAAGTGCTATGAATGTCAGGTGGTTTACGGTACATCTGACAGCTTTGCAGGTGATTTTCTTCGACAGCGTTTCCACAGGAAAGACGTGAGGCCTAACAGAGAGTTTCAGTGTGTGATAGTAGATGAAGTGGACTCGCTAATGCTGGACAAAGGTCTTGAAGTGGTTTACTTGAATACCGATATGCCTCTCATGGAGTCTTTGAATGGGATTCTGGCTGAAATTTGGCTAGTCATCAACCAAGTGAAGTATTTAGACAGTGGTGAGATTTTAGGTCCCATTCAGAGTTTCCATCAGGTTCTGTCTGATATAATAAATGAAAAAGAAAACAACTATAAAGCTAGTATTATAAAGAATGCAGCAGATGCAGCAAAACTAGATAAAGCAAGTGTAGCTCAAATAGAAGCATTTTTAACTACATTTGCGACAAACTTCCCAGATTATTTGTTTAAACTTTACCAGGAAAAACCAGATGGGACTTTGAAAAAACTGAAAGAAATCAGTCCCACAGTTACAATACGAAGACAAGAAATATCTGTACTTCCCTTGGGAAATGGAAAGTGCCGTTCAGTGTATTATAAAGAGGACTCCCTAGTTCAGTCACTGACTAAAGTAATTAAAAAATGTTTGCTCTCTGAATCGAAAAACCAAAACAAATCTTGTATCCCAGGTATGGAAGACCTCATCAATGGCAAAGTACAGACCTGGATTGAAAATGCTCTGCAGGCCACTAAAATGACTCTGGGCCATGAATATGTTATTCATGATAATGAAGTTGCTCCTGTGGATTATAAATGCACTGGTGTTGTTCAGAACAACATGAGATGGGGTGAAGGACTTCAGCAGTTCCTGCAGATGAAACACCAAACCAAACTCTCCAACATGAGTCTTATTACAAACTTCATGTCCAATGTTGGCTTATTCAAGAAATACAATGACCAGATCTATGGGATAACGGGAACTTTAGGAGACCAAACAGAGCTTGACATGCTGAAACAACTCTACAATGGCATGAAGACCTGCAAGATTCCCTCATTCAGAAGGAGGAAACTTTACGAGCTGGAAGGCCTGGTGATTCCTGAAGAGGACGAGTGGATCAGGACCGTCTGTGATGCTGTTAAACATCAGGTGTTTTCTACAGTCTATCGAGGTCCACGAGCAGCTCTCATCATCTGTGAAACAATCAATCGTGCAGAGATGTTCCACATGACCCTTGCAGACACCATTTCGAAAGACAAACTAAAACTCTATGTGAACAACAACATGAATAACTCTATAGTAATAGATAAAACTGTTGAAGGCGGTGACGTTATAATTGCAACTAATCTAGCAGGTCGAGGTACAGACCTAAAGGTCTCTAAAAGTGTCAATGAAGCAGGAGGTCTGTTTGTGCTGCAAACCTTCTTACCTCTGAACATCCGTGTTGAACAGCAAGCGTTTGGACGAACGGCTCGCCAAGGAAGTCCAGGATCTGCTCAACTTATCATGTGTGCCAGTCACTTCTCTGAATCAGTCAAACTAGTGATGGACCTGAAGACACCTCCACCAAGTTCACTGAGCCATGTAAAACACCTTACAATGATACTAATGTCATGTCTTAAAAATACATTGTCCACACAGAGTCTGTTTGAGGAAACTGTCAATTGTTACTTGAAAAAACGCAGCTCTGAAACTCACAAGGCAATGATTTTGGCTCTCACAGGCTTCTTAAACATGGAATCCACCACATTTATGAGCTGCAATCTAGAGGAGGCAAAGGATGCCAGAAACCTTCTGGTGAATGTCAGACTCTCAAGGTTTCTTGAAAAAGACGTTGCAAAAATCTCTAAAGAGGAAGAGCTTTTTTCCATCTACCTTTCCGTTTTGGACCAAATTTATAAAGATGATGTTTACGCTGACCAGCGTGATGTGATCGTGTCCTCTCTTCACGAGTGTTGGGGTTTGTGGCTCCTGATGAATTCCAGTGAGGAAACGCCCACTGAGATGCTGAAGGAAAAGCTGAAAGTGGACTTGTCAAGCGCAAAGCAGAAACTTCTGAGTAAACAGTCTCCATCCTCCATGGTCTACTATTACATCAGGTTTGGAAACAGTCTCCGTGAAAAGGGGCGTCTTGGGGAGAGCATTGAGATGTACACCAAAGCTGTGGAGGGCGGCTCATCTGGGTTGATTATTCCTCTCTATAATCGTGCACTGGCCACTATTATGAAGAAGGACCCTGGTTACATTACTCAAGCACTGGCTGATCTGGAAAAGGCTGTCGAGGCAATAGATTCATACCAGTCATATCTGGGAGATGTTTTGAGAAACATTTTATTATCAAGCAAAGAGTCAAGAGCAGAAGGTTGTACTTTGATCACCACACAGTTCCAGGTGAAGTATATGGTAGTAAACATGCTCAAGGGGAACATTCAAGATGCTGTGGTGAAGCTGAAAAGGGCTGAAATGAGAGGAAGCGTTATAAGCCTGACTGAAAAACTTACATTTTTTCTTGCAGAAGACTATATTTTCCATTCTCCAAGTATCCTGAAAGAGCTGCTGATGCAATTAATGCATGTCAAAGAATTGGGTCTTGACACAATTTTCACTCTAGACACCATATTTTCTTTCAGTGGCTTATTATCAAAGATCTTTAAACGATCTTTGGAAGTGTGACACTTCTCTCCGATACCAAAACAAAAACAATGTACCGTCAATAGGCATGGGATGATAACCGTTTTCAAGGTATACCGCGGTATGGAATAGTCAAGGTTTTCATACCGCTAACATTTTCTGCTATATAGTACCCGTTCCTAAGGTATGGGTGAGATTTTTTTATTTACATTTTTTTTCTTTAGTTTTTTAGGTGTAAATTGTAAAGAAATTTGTGTTTGTGAAACAAATGAAGACCGAAGAGGTCAATGATTCACTTGAATTATTCAGCCTGACATGTTTACTTCCCCAAAACACTTTAAATGCCTCTCAAATTAAAATATATTGTGTTCAAAGGGGAAAAATATATATATATATTTTAGCCAGACATTTGAAAAGAATATGTTTTAGAGCAGTAATCACAATACGGTCATACCGTGAAACAGTGATATTTTTATCCAAGGTTATCATACCATCAGAATTTTATACCAGCCCATGCCTAAACATCAATTCTTAGTAGTCAAATTTATAAAAGCAAATTTGAAATCTCTTTCTGAAAATAATTCTTAAATTTATTTGAAACCGCAAACACTGCATCGATTAGGGTTAACGTAGAAACTGATAGAAAAAAAGAAAACTTGTCAATGTTTTGTTTTAGAAATTCACTGAATTTTTGACCACCCAAAATAAAATAAAAAGTAAAAAAAAAAATTGCATTTTCAGTTCTTGTTTTCAACTCTTGAAAAGTTTTGAAATGCCCACACATGGGCAGTTTGTTGCTGTGCCAATTAAAGCAGTAGAGCACACTGCTGATTTGATTGCTTGTGCCATCAAAATTCCAAACAGTTCAATATTCCTCTTTGTGGACATTCTGCTTGTGTACTGTACAGTGCATGTATGCTTATGAGCAATTCCATGCAAAGTCAACCTCGCTATGAAAACATTAAGTTGTCATCATAAATATCGAAACCCTTCTAATTATTTTTGTGTGCTGTACAAATACTCAAATGTCTCAGTCAGAGTTTTCAAACAATTATATTTGATTTACCAAAATCTCACAGGTGGAAATTTCACATCCGTCACATCCATAACAGAAAAGTGTCACATCCATAACAAAGCTTTTTCTTCATAAATGCAAAAATGTAAATTAAAATAAAACCAGCCATGTTTGTTCTTCAGAGAGCCGATACTTATCCTTGTGATTATCATTATTTCTTGTGGATTGTGCAGTTTAATCCACAGAATTTCTACAAAGTATGTTGTTTACTGTAAACTCGCAGACTTTTTTCGTCACATCCATAACACATTTATTTTCATCAAAGTATAAAAAATAGTTTCAGATTGATATTTTTCTGATCCCATAATTCTGTGTATATTAATTTTGGAAAA
Source organism: Danio albolineatus (assembly GCA_903798035.1). Classification (NCBI taxonomy): domain Eukaryota; kingdom Metazoa; phylum Chordata; class Actinopteri; order Cypriniformes; family Danionidae; genus Danio; species Danio albolineatus. The sequence continues at coordinate 441,465 of CAIGQQ010012042.1, read as the reverse complement.
TGTAAACAGATGATTCAATATAAATGTTAACATATACCTTATCTGTGCGTTTATGTTTTGAGTTTTTACTGCAAATGTCACATCCATAAAGCTGGAATTGCTCTTATACATGCATAAATTCTACATGCTCACTGGAAAAGTAAAAAAGTTCGCTCAAATAACATGCAAACTGGACGTTTCTATGCAGAATATTATAAGTTTCTGCTGCTTGCAATAGTGCTACTGTGCTGTCTTGGCAACACTGGTAAAATTGTCCTTCTCGGCTCATTAACTACAAATACAATTTTATTGTCAATAAAATGTGGTTATTTTACTGGGTTATAATTGTGTGTTTTTTAATTCAGTATAAGTTATGTTGAATTCAAGTGGAAACTTACAATATTACTTATTACTTGAGAAAAAAGTATTCATTCATTCATTCTCTTTTCGGCTTAGTCACTTTATTAATCTGGGGTCGCCACAGCAAAAACGCAAAAACGGGGAGAACAAGCAAACTCCACACAGAAATGCCAACTGACCCAGCCGAGGCTCGAACCAGCAACCTTCTTGCTGCGCCACCGTGCAACCCATAAATAGTTATTACAAAACATTTTCAAGGAAAACTTTAAGCTATGAGCATCCAGAATTTTTAGATCTGACCTAAACCCTACAGAGAATCTGTGGGGGTTTATGAACGAGGAAGATGTAAGACACCAGACCCAATATTGAAGAGCAGCTGATGGCCTTTTTTCAGAGTAACCTGGGCCTCAATACACCTCAGCAGTGCCACAGACTAATCGCCCCCAAGGCATGTCACACTGCTGAAGTAATTCATGCAAAGGGAGCTTTATTGAGAGCTGTACGTTCAGGCTTTTCAGTAGTCCAACATTTCTGTGTTAAAAAATCCTTTTTTATTGGTTTTAAGAAATGTTTTAATTTACTGAGATGAAATTCTCTCCTGAAAATCTCAGAATTGATTCAGAATTTTTTTTGACCACATCTCTAGTAAACACGGAGTAAAGATTCATTTTTTTGGGTGAACTTTGCCTCTAAAATTAAAAAGCTACATAATAAAGGAATTTCTGAATACTTTAAGCTTTTTGTGCAATAATGGGACCAAACAAAGAGATAATTGAAAATTTATTTTACATCCTCCCTGAATCAGCAGAATTACAAATGAGTACAGTACATTCTATGAGGTTTCCCTGAATATGGAATTTTATCCAACAATATGTAAAAAATTATAACTAAAGCCCCAGTCAGATCATTTTTGGCATTATTTTCTTGATGTAGGGTGTCGTAGAGATTCGTAAATGACACATAGGCGTCGTGACAAATTCAATCGTTTTTTCCCGTGTAATGTGGTATAGTTCACGACAACCGATTCCATGCCTGTGACGATACAGGACACAGTCTAATAGACCTATATCTTATCTCAGTGGGTGCTGCCATTAATGTCAGAGGCAGGTAATCAAAAAAATAGTCTGCATATTTACTTATAAGTTGGTCACGGGTGGACATGACGAGTCATTGGCTATGCAACCTTTAACTACCTTCTCTAAAATATTAAGGTGTTTTAAGCAATTTTCTCTGACAATCTCCATTCTCACAATGAGTTTCTGAGTTCTCGGGGCACCTGCAGGATTTTATTCAAAGGTACGCTCATATCCAGCACCACCCTGCCTCATCAGCCCTTTCTTATTTCAGTCTAATTTGGATATATTTTTGTTGGTCAGTTATCTACTAGATAAACTAGTATAACATCTGAGGTGAACTGCTTAAACCAGTCCTGCTTCAGCGCCAAAACACCAACTGGTTTGTTAAATAAAATAATAATGTAGCCTAAATAAGATTAAACTGACATATTCACAGTTTCAGAGAAGCCTATATAAACTGTTTTCATTGTTAGTGACAAAACTATCCGTTGCGCTGGTCAATTACAATTTAATTCTTTTTTTTTTTTTTTTGGTATTTTTTCTTTACATGTCGCACCGTGCAAGTACAAGCACACTTTAAAAAACACAAACGCACACCTTTATTTATTCTCATTCTTTCTTTCTTTGTCAAAGTATGGTAGGTGTATACTGTTTAATAATCAATCTAAATTATTTTAAAAAATAAATAAGCTGCATTAAATCGCGCCCTCTCATTGTTGCTACGCAAAGCCGTAAGGCTGCAGGCGCCACTGCTTTCATCCTTTTTTGTTATACATTGTAAAAGCCTGTGCAGCTTATTCAAATGTGTCATTAATAGTGAAAACAGTGTAATATAGGCCTCTCTGAAACTGTGAATATTTAACTAATTAGGCTGTTTTATTTAACAAACCAGCAATCTCAAGGCAACTCGTGTTTTGGCGTTGATGCACATATCGGGCTTGTTTTGAAGCGCATCTCGTAGGTTATTTGTTATTCTTTTTTTATGTAGTTGTTAACTGACAAACAAAAAATACGAAACAATTTAGATACAAATTATAACTAACGAAATTCATTTCAAAAATTTTTTTTTTTCCAAGAAACATAGGAATTATATTTTTGATTGTGCCCGTCTAACTGTGCGGTGATTTGTTGCGCTCCGTGAAAAATAAGAATTTAATTAATGCTTCACAGCTGCTGATGGGTTTTCATATCATGTTCAGGCAAGAAAGTGTTTAATAGCAACATTGGCAGGAAAATATACATTTAGATTTCAAATAAATATATTAATATTAAAAAGGAAACATAAAGGTTTAATCCTATTAATCTCATAACAAATCCTTTAATGTAGTTATTAGTTGTCAGCCAGCATCAGTGTTTTCGCATAATCTGACATATTGACTTTCATAACCGACAATAAAAATCGTGTGATCTGACCAGGGCTTTGATAAGATTATTCAATCACATCAACTTTATTTATTTTTTTTGGTACACAGTTGGCAATCATTGTGCTGCTTCTATAACCGCTGTTGCAACTCCTGCAGTTTTTCATAATGATAGAAAAGTCAATGGGAAAATGCCGAAGCGGTCACGGGAACTAAAGTAATCCTAACAGCCGATTGACCAACAAAGACACATCATATTTCCTTCACTCTATTGCTACTGCTTTGTTTGGTGATGCTCCAAGGGCATATGTTATGACTGGTTGTATTACTTTGACTCCTTTCAGCCACGATTGATGCCAATGTGACACCGATGCCCATTTAAGTGCCAGTCAGTGTCCCGGTGTTCACTCTGTAGATGAACTGTAGAAAAGGGATGACCTCCGGATTAATTACATTCTTGAGCTTATGCCTGAGAAAAAGGAACCAACAGTTCTCACTTCCTCCATCTCCCTCTTTCTCACAACCTTTAAACTTATGTAGTGTTGCCAACACTACATAAGTTGTGACAGAAACGTTTCATTTTCTATCAAGGATTTTTTTTGGTGTGTTTCCATCAATTAAAATGAGAATTTCTACATAGCTGAATTTTTATTCTTGTTCCTTTCCTCCTCCTCTTCCAAGTATAATGTTTTTATTTTCATTACTTCTAAATGGTTACTCTGCATGCATTTCAAGCTATTTTTTAGTTTATATAATATAACAGTTTCTAATGTGAGACTACACATTACATTATGAACAGCGTACAACCGACATTGTTCTGCTTGATAAGCTCCTGTAAAATGTAAAAAAAAATTATATGAATCAGTATCAGTACAAATGTTACACTCCAAAACAGTGATGACATTTATGCTTAGAAGTTAAAAACCTGACATAAACATCCAAAGCTTGCAGTTTGTCACTTTCACCTAAATAGTATTTTTTTCTTGCCACCTCATACTTCAGTCTCTCATCAAATCTTCTGACCAATCAAATGCTCTCTAGTATATGGCATGCCTTGCCCATTCTTCTCTTTTGCCTTCCATTTGATACGCTTGAGATCAACCACTCACTGGCAGAGCTGTACTACACTGTAAAAAAATCCAACTCACAAATTGTTAATTCAGTTTAAAACTAAGTTAGATGGGCATATGTTTAAGCTCAGAGTTGAATTTACTCATAAAAATGATTTAACTGCATGTTTGGAACTGTTTGTTGAATAAAAGTTAAAAAATCCAGTTGAGGAGACTTAAAATTTTGATTTCTCCATATGTTCAAAATATAAAAAGGTGAGTTAAATTAAAAGCTTCAGTGTTTGAAGTTGTACCAAACTATTACGTAACATATACTTGACTTAGACCAGCCTTTTTCCATTCCCTTTCTTTTCGGCTTAGTCTCTTTATTAATCTGGGGTCGCCACAGTGGAATGAACCGCCAACTTATCCAGCATTTGTTTTACGCAGCGGATTCCCTTCCAGCTGCAACCCATCTCTGGGAAAAGCCTTTTTGGTCAACTTAAATTAATTTGGCACAACTTTAACCACTGAAGCGTCATAAACTCAAAATATCTTTGCAGCCGGTTGCTTTAAAGTTTAAACAAAATTTTAACTCAACTTTTTATTTTATTTTTACAGTGTAACACAAAACGCTATTGGCTGTTTGTAAAAGAGGGAGGGGCTACTCTATGCTTCACCCATCTTCATGTTTCAGTGGAGATTACGTCAAACATAGAACAATAATGCACATTTCAGATCACTTCACAAGGCCTTTAAGAACATTTGGTGCAACTGAACAAGTACATTTGTTACAAACCAACCAATCAGTAGTTACTAATAGTGCACTCACACTAGTGTAGTTCTGACGAATAAACAAAAAAGTTATCAGTATTATGGTGAAAAACTACATGACTAGTCAAACTATCCTTCAGCAATCTTAGATCAAAAACAGAAATAAGGGCAGTATTGATGGCTAAAAATGAGGGAGAGTGTTGATGTTATCTGATATGGAGCGATTATGTGATCATGTTAAATCAAAAGTGAATTCACAAATACTTAAAAATGAAATTATTTAATGACAATAATTCTCGATGGTTACAACTGAATTAGTTACAAATAACTTGTCACCTTAGAATTATTAGGTTCTATCTGACATTTTTTTCAAAATTTAGTTATTGACTTTCTTTTTTTTATTGGGAGAATGTCACATTTTCCACATTTTACTTATACAAATAAAATTACAACAAGATATTTCCCTCTATAATTATTGAGTACACTTTTTTTCCCTTGATCTACTTACACAATACACAGAGTTTACGTATAAATATGTAAACCATTATCTACGTTGACAGAAAAATCCTTAGTTTAGAAATACAGAGAGAGAAAATAAAGAGAACAAACTATACACAAACTCAAATAAAATTGGTCACAGTATATAAACGAATATAGTACCCCATACCTAGGGCCAGACGGAATCTGCGGACATTTTTTGCCAATTCTGCGGAATATTTTCTTAAAAATCTGCGGATTCATGCGGAATGACTTTGGGAGTATCATAACTAAAAACTTAATATATAAAAAGTAATACCTTTTTAACTTTTATTCAATGTTTACAATGCAAATCCAATTATATCCACTTTATTTGGTAAACAAAGCAAGTCTCTCATATAAAATATCTACTAAAAGACAGAAAATATTACTCTCAATAAATCATATGAATATTTTCATATTAGTCCATATCATCACTGAATTTGATTTAAAAACTGAATAAATATAAATTTACACACATTTACACTAGTAAATAAACAGAATCAATGATGGGCTAAAAATCTGTGGAAATCTGCAGAATTCTGAGATTCAAATTTTGTGTGGCCCTACCCATACCTAGTTATTGACATTCTTATTAAATGACAACCTATTTAAATGATGGGATGTTTTTTTATAAGTTGTTTACATTAAGACTTTTTAAAAAATAAAAAATAAAAATGTTACACACGTACTGTTTCCTATGGAATGCGAAAACTTCTAAGCCAAATATCTCAAAATCATTCAGAACGCAGATAGAACCTTATAATTCCAAGCTGACGAACTGTATAAAATGATTCAAAATAGACTGATAAAAACATATGGTAATAATTGTACCCAGCTTAAATGTAAAATAAAGTTAACTGAGAGATAGACAAATGGCCCATTTCCACTGTTTGCGAGCGCAAGCAACAAAGCGAAACCGCTCGCACCTTAGACGGGCTTGTACAAAACTACGGGGCACAGGGGAGAATCTGCTCTTCTTCTTGGCTTTGTGGTTGTTCATCAAGATGACGGCAATGTTTGTTTGAGCTCGGGTCGACCATGGCTCTGTAAGGTATGGTCTTTTAACTACAGCGGATTGAACTGTAGTTCTGCCGAAAGACTAAAAAGTTATCAGTATGATGGTAAAAAAAACTGTACATTCTAGTCAAAACCATCCTTCTGCAATCTTATACCAAAAGCGGAAATAAGGGCAGTATTAATAGCTTTAAATGTGGGAGAGCGTTGCTATTATGTGATTATATTGTATTGCAATATGGAGCCATTAAATGTTGATGTTAAATCAAAAGTAATTGACAAATACTTGAAAATGAGATGATTTAATGACAATAATTCTCTATGGTTACCACTGAATTAGTTACAAATAACTGTATGAAACAATAAAACATGAAATGATAAAAACATATGATAATAATTGTACCCAGCTTAAATGTAAATTAAAGTTACCTGAGAGAGAGAGAAAGGGAGAGAGAGGGGGAGGGAGAGAGATAGAGAGAGTGTTGGGAGAGAGCCAGAGCAGGAGAAGAAAGAGAGCCAGAGCAAAGTTTACCACCTCTTTTGTACCTTTCTTGACCATGTTTGGAATTTGTGTGAGCCTTCTTTGGTGAAAAAGACATGTTCTGCCATATAAACAAATGCATATAATAATTTTCATCCCTACAGCTCGTTATTATATGTATATATTATTGCTGTGTAATGTCTCGGCTGTGCATTTAAAGGTTTGCTTTTAGACAGTGGAAACGACCATAAAAAGCATACCGAACCACACCGTACCACTTAGTGGAAATGGGCCAAAAGAGAGTATGCCCAGAAGAGAAAAGAGTCAGGAAAAGAGTCCAGAGCAAAGTTTACCAACTATTTTGTATCTTTCTTGACCATGTGACCAAAGCCCAAATGCTGAGACATTCAAACTGACCAATCAAAATGTGACCACATCATAAAACCCCCAAAGTCCACACATTAACCAGGCCCTGATCTTATCAGTATCTGCCTTTGGAATCTGTATGAAAAGACATGTTTTGCCATATAAACAAACCCGTATGATAATTTGCCCTATTACACTAGGCAAGGTTGTCTTGAATGGCACCCAGGTATAGGCATGGAACGGTAACTGTTTTCAAGATTTACCAATGCTCTGGAAAAGTCAAGGTTTTAAAACCGCCAAGTCGGCACCAGTGTAGTGTCTAGTGCGTTCACACATGCACTCTGGTGCTCACGGCGACCCGAGTTCGATTCCACCTCACGGTCCTGCTGATCCTTCCCCTCTCTCTGCTCCCCATGCATTTGTCAATTCTCTCTTCTGTCCTATCTAATAAAGGTGAAAACCCCGAAAATATAATTAGGAAAAAAAAAAAAAAAAAAGCCAAAATTTTCTTCTATAACGTTCCTAAGGTATGTGTAAGATTTTTTTTTTTAGGACAACAGTTACAAATATGCTGTTGTAAATTGTAAAGAAATCTGTGTTTTTGCAACAAGTGAAGACAGCAGAAGTCAAAGATTAATTTGAATTGTTCAGCCTGACATGTTTACTTTCCCAAATATTTGAAATGTTTCTCAAAATAAAATATATTGAGCTGAAAGGGGAAAAAAGCTTTTGTGTTTTACCCACACATTAAAAAAAAAATTATTATAGAGCAGTAAACACAATACCGTCATACCGTGATATTTTCTCATACCGTCAGAATCTTATACTGGCCCATGCCTACCCAGGTATGATTGTCGCCCCTTCCCTCACCTCCTTGGCCCGCACTCACATTGCATTTCTGATGCTGGCCTTCCGAGCCAGAGCACACTTGCAAGAGAAGCGCTCTCGCTCAGCACAATGGAGATCGCTTCAGTTCTATTGTTTTGTATTATTTTAAGTCATTTGGGATGCAGGCAAAGCAATGCAAGTTTAGTACATTTCATACACACTGGTAATTCAAAGTACTTTACGTAAACATGAATATAAGAAACAAGCGTACAGCGCCAAAGCCCAACTAAACTGCGCCTGGGCCCAATTCAGAGCACTCAGTTGTCAAACTAACCAGGAAATGAGGGTCAAATGTGCCTGGGCACAGTTCAGTTAGCCTACTGTGAGTAAACCCTAAGCCTCTAGTGTGGACTTTACTTTCTGGATTAATGAAAAAGTTAATAATAGTTGGTGCAAACCTACCATGACGCTCCTGAACTGTGACGCTCCTAAAGGTCACCCTGAAGCCGCCTTTCCACTGCACACAATATCTGGACACGACTGTCGGAATACGCCCCCTTGTGGCAATCGCACAGAATTTTCAGTGTTGTTGTGTACCGTGGGAGAGCAGATGATTCTCGTGGTGTCCGAAATAAAGTGCAAAAAGAGCCTTTAATCTCCGTGCGTTCACTATGGTTGAATGAATAGTAGAAGCTCATAGACCTCAAAAACTTTTGGAGGGAATGTGGAGACAGCATTAAAAAATGATATTTTGTATTCCTCGTTTATGAATATAAATGATTTTGTTTTTTTTTTGGATTAAAAAAAAAAACTCATTTCTCATCTTGCGCACAAGGACCTGCTTGGACAACACTGGAATACATCCGGTCGCATACAGTCAAGTTGCAGGAGTTAAAATATTTTAACGGATCCGCAGGTCAAATCGGATCGAATTTTCCGCATACGGAGATGATCGGAATTCCATTGGAAATTAATGATTTCCGGTCTGTCGCTTGTCGTTTGTCGTATGCAGTGGAAAGGCAGCTTGAGACCTTCAATGCTGATTTTATTTGTACCATTTCGCAGAACTGTGCTCCAGAACTAACCCTAATCCTTAATACAATTCTGCTTCAGAGGTCTACGGACAATTAGTTCGACTTTAGACAACTGTGTGCCTTTTCAAAGCATATCCAATCATTATTTTATAATATTAAATCTCAACCCTGTGGAAATCCTAATGTTGCATCTCCCCTCAGGTTGTGTTACAACTAACCTAGACAATGGGGCGAAGTGAAAAATGTCACTGCTCCTGTTTGAAAGTAAACTGTGCATTTTCTGTTTGTGCTGCAAAGATAATATCTGTGTGATATAATAGCAGACACAGTATCTGGTTTTAAATCACATTTTGAACACACTGGCTTAAAAAAAAAAAAAAAAAAAAGGTACAGCTATCCCAGTTTTCTTACTTTTCAGATGCTCTGTGCTTGAACTCTTTTAAAACAAGCAAAGCATACTATACCTTTAACAAAAAGCTCTACAGCAGTTTTTAAAGCATCCTCTAGCAGAATCTACATGATCACGTTTTAAATCAGACCGTTATGACTTACCACACCAGAAGTGCACACTTCGCATGGTCCTGATTGGATGAGCACCAGCCAGTTTCTTTCAATGAATAGACCAACATCTCTACTGTGTAGAAAACACAGAACAAAAATATCTGAAAAACAAAACATTAAGAAAATCAGAGCCACATTCTCATTAAGCCTGGTTTATACTTCAGTGTCGAGTGATCGGCGTGACCCACGGTGCATGTAATGCGTGTTGTTGTGCATTTATACTTCTGTGTGCTGTTTGTGTTGCTCTGCAATAACCCTTCTGAAACACTAGCTGGCAGTGAGGTTATGTTCCTCTGTGTCGAGTTTCTTCGGAGGTGTTTTGTTTTGTCTGAACGCTACCTTAAATGTACAAGTGGCTCAAACTCGCTCATTTTGAGGCAGGAACCGGCGCACATGCAGCAACTTTAATAATAAGGTAAACACAAAACAAACAAAACAACAGTTTCCACCTGGAGCTCCTTCACAGGACTCCACACTTGTAAACACTCGCTCCCCCCCGCGCATGCCCAGAGTGCGCTAATGGTCACGTGATATACGTTTTTGGTGGACGGAGATGTGTTCAGAAACGCTGCGTGAAACGCTAGTGGATGCAGATCTTTTTCATGCTAAAACACTGTTTTAAAACTAAAACGCACTAGTGTAAACGAGGCCTAAGAGAGTTTCAAGCATTTTATTAGCACATTCATTTGTTTTCTTGTCAGCTTAGTCCCTTTATTTATCTGGGGTCACCACAGCGGAATGAACCGCCAACTTATCCAGCATGCGTTTTACCCAGCGGATGCCCTTCCCATCACTGGGAAACGTCCATACACATACACTACGGACAATTTAGCCTACCCAATTCATCTATACTGCATGTGTTTGGACTGTGGGGGAAACCGGAGCACCCGGAGGAAACCCACGCCAACACTGGGAGAACTCCACACAGAAACACCAACTGACCCAGCCGAGGTCCAGCGACCAGCGACCTTCTAGCTGTGTGGTGATTGTGCTTCCCACTGTGCCACCATGAGGCACTTTATTAGCACATAAAGAAGTTAAAGATTAATTTATATGATGAAGACTATGCAATATTATTGTACATTTGACTGTTCAATTTCTGTACCCGAATGCTGTTAGTCTCTCCACCGAAAATCATAAAGCACTGTTTATTTTACATAAACATTTGCTTCCAGTGATGGGTTGCAGCTGCAAGGGCATCCGCTGTGTAAAACATATGCTGGATAAGTTGTCGGTTCATTCTGCTGTGGCGACCCCAAATTAATAAAGGGACTAAGCTGAAGGAAAATGAATAAATGAATATTTATTTCCTTGTGTTTATTTATGACTGTAGCTTGTTTATTATATCTAATTAATAAATTACATCACCCTGCTACAAATTCATACACATAACCGGCTGGTAAAGTAGCACACCACCACACCTGAAACACGAAGAAACCTGTATGCACAACTACTGTAAACAAAACCATTAGGTATTTTCAGTACTGACCAAAACTATAGTGAAAGCTTACAATCTGACAATCAAAAAATTAATCACAATGTGTGTGTGTGTGCACAGGTTTAGATGTACTTGTAAGGGCTAAATTGTCTTATATAGTGAGACACCAAACGACCCACTAGTGTGTGTGAGCAAAGGTTAAATAAGTTTTAAAGTGGTCTGCTGACCAGACATGCTCGGTAATGTTGAAATAGGCTACTTGGGTTTTTAGTTATGAAGTCACTTAGATTTGTACAGAATTTCAGATTTGTGGATTTTTCCACATTGTACACTATAGTACAGTAGCTAATGTTACTTATGTGACAACCATGAGCTGACGACAAGTTTCAATAAGTCTGGAATTTCCACAGCACTAGAGCCATCTTCCTCTTATCGAGATAGAAACACTCCCTTGAGGCTTTTCAGAAGTAAATCAGGAAGAGCTTTCTGTGACTATTTGATTCTGCATGGATGAACGAGTTAAGTAAGTAATTGAACTAAATGCTCTAAACTTAATATTTTAATAGCACTTTTAATATAAGTAAAACATACTTGAAACTAAATAGTCTGTTTGGAGGCAGTAAGATTTGTTAATGTTTTAACAAAAGCCAATTAGACATTTAAATGTCTACAGCCATTAGACATTTAAATAAGGTATAGATAAAGCAGAGGTAGTGTGATGACTTGTATATTTTAGATAGTTTTTTTAAGCTTTTATGGTCATTTGTTGTTGTTATTATGTGAGCTCTTTTGTATGGCACTGTTATGAGATGAGGACTCTGGACTGCAAACCAAATCTACCCTCGGGTATAAATAAAGTAACCTAACCTAGCCTAATTGTGCTCCCCAAGCTACATTTGTTGGATCAAATAAATCAGTGTTGGTTAAGCTACTTGGAAAATGTAGTGAGTTAAACTATTAGTTACTCTACTTAAAATGTAGCTTTACTACAGTAAAAGCTACCCCCCGGCAAATGTAGGAAGCTACAGTAAAAGCTACAATACATGACAAAAGTAGCTTATTTATATGAAACGTGCTAAATATAATACAAATAATGTTTTTTGGTTGGGAATTGTAGTATTATGAAGTACTATGAAGTTTTCTAACTGGCGAACGACATGATCTAGTGCAGGGCTATTCAATTGGCAGCCTGAGGGCCAAACCCAGCCCCCGGGGTAATTTTTTTCCGGCCCCCCAATCAAGTGCAATCAAGGCATCAAAAATAAATTTAGTTCAGTCAAAAAACAACTACTATAGTTATAAAGTGACGTGCGTCTGTTCAATACAGCAGTGGAAGGCTGCGCAGAGCGTGAGTCACCTGATATTAGAAGCGAGTGGTGCGAGCAGACGAAAACATTTGGATATGTTTGTATAAAAGGCCTTTTGTACAATGCACTGATATCGTTAATGGGGATGCAGCGATTAGCCGATTTCACTATTAACCAGGCTTAAATTCATTACGGTTAAGTAATCGTAAAATCTCACCACCACGTTTCTGTTGCACAGAACAAAACTGCTGCAACTAAACAAAAGTTATGCCAACTGTGTGCTAGTTTAAAGTTCCAAGCCTACACCGAGGCTAATATGCACGCACTTTGGATAAACTTTAGCAGCAGGCCATTCACATATCACGTCTTTTCTGCGCGCAAGTTCATTATTCCTAACGGAGACGTGCGCATATTGGGAGCGGTGCATGCATGGCTCTCAAGCGGACCTCCAAGCGTAAGCAGTAGAAATGATCTCAGGCTGTAGTGGTGAGAGTTGTGCGTGGCTTTCAGTGTAAATGTAAACAAAAGATACGTTAAACGAATTATTACAAATTATTAAAATAATTAAATATGTATGAACGCAGATAATAGCATTTAAATTCTTGGATAATACATAGCTTAAATTAACATCAGACAAATACTGTTTTATTTATTCTTATTTTTATATATTTCTTCATTCTTCTGTCATTTATTTTGATTGTAAAATTATCACTCATGTTTAAATCAAAAACGGTTCAATTTATTTTTAAGTTCGAAGAGAGAAATTAATATTGTTTGTTTTTGATTAATATTTTGTGCTGTATTTGGTCACTGAGCAGCAATAAACTCTTTAAATATAAGCAGTTTTCTTGTGATTTTCCAAACTAGTAGTGTTGTGAATTTAATAAATGCATAATAATCGTGATAACCATGAAACCATGATTATTCTTCAGACTATAATCGTACAAACAAAATTATCTATAACCCTTGAATCCCTAATTGTTATGCAGTTCGAAACAACATATGAATGTCTGAATGTAGAAGCCTACTTGAGCAACACACTGAATACGTTGTGCTTTGAAATGCAACATTTAAATATGTTTGTAAAAAAGCCACATTGATGCAGTGATGTTATGTGGATTCAAAATACAACATTATTAATGTTTTAATGTAGAAAAAGCCAACGTGGGTGTCTTAAGGAGCAAAAATACAGCATATGGGCTCTTATATTGCTGTTGTGTCATCACTAGGGCCACACGGAATCTGCACGCGCAGAATTCCACAGATTTTTAGCCCATCATTGATTCAGTTTATTTACTGGTGTAAATGTGTAAATTTATATTTATTCAGTTTTCAAATTAATTTCAGTAATAATATTGGCTAATATGAAAATATTCATATGATTCATTTACAATACAGTTTGTAAAGTAATATTTTCTGTCTTTTAGTAGAGATTTATATGAAAGACTTGCTTTGTTTACCAAATAAAGTGGACTTAATTGGATTTACATTGTAAACATTCAATAAAAGGTAAAAAGGTATTACTTTTTATTTAATACATTAAAGTTTTTAGTTATGATACTCCCAAAATCATTCCGTATAAATCCGCAGATTTTTAACAAAATACTCTGCAGAAACGGCAAAAAATGTCAGCAGATTCCGTCTGGCCCTAGTCATCACTTATATTACGTCATATCTCTCCGACCCCTCATTTGGGATGCTCTCCATGAACTGGCCCCCATGACAAACCAATTAAATAGCCCTGATCTAGTGGGTCTCTGTCATCTTTAATGTGCATGTTCACTTGATTTCAGGAGGTGTGACTTTGGACGGCAGGGGAGGGATTGTTTCAAAACTATTATGCTAACCAGTTAGCATTTATGCAGATCACCTACTGCACCTTTAACAAATCTTACCGTTTTCAAACATTTTGAATGGTTGTGCACAATGTTTGTCATTGTGTTTATGCAAGTTAGATCAGCAGTTGTTTAATTTATTTATATGCCTTTTTTTTTAAACTACACAGAGAGACATAATGCATGTGAAAACATAAAAGAACAGAACTTTCAGACTTTTGAATATGGAGTCATCAGGAAAGCTGCTGTCAGGGAGACTGCTTTCACTGCTCAAGAATGGACAATGGGAAATAAACGATGTTGTAAAGTTGTTTAAAGCCCTGGTGGAGCAGTTTAATGGGAGCAATGAAGAATTCCCCACATGGATGATGAAAATCCTTCATCAAGTGGAGATTCACAAAATAAGCGCATCAGATTTGGAACTGAATGGTGAGATTGTGGATGATGTTGAGGACAAAATTTACAAAATATCCATAAACACTGATGAGAAATCACTGGATGAGATTCTAGGTGAAATTGAAGAACAAGCAGTTATAGATGAACAAACTATGGCAGAAGTGAAAGACATTGTGAGCTCGGTGTCCAAATGTCTATCAGCTTCTGCTGCACCACATCTACAAGGAATAAAGCAAAGTCTGTTTCAACTCTGCAAAGCTGTAAAAAAGACGATGAACTTCACACCTCGACTGACTCAGATGGTGAGCTGGTGTATTCTAGTGCTTTCTCAATCCAGTCGGCTGGTTCAGGTTGGAACAGGAGAAGGAAAGTCCTGCATCGTGGCCATGTTTGCAGCATATCAGGTCATGATGGGGAAAACCCCAGACATCATCTCCAGTTCTCCAGTACTTGCAGAAAGAGACTGTAGAGAATGGCTTCACTTTTATAAAGAACTGAACATCACTGCTGATGTAAACACCAATAAATCTAAAGACAAAGAGCTGAAGAAGTGCTATGAATGTCAGGTGGTTTACGGTACATCTGACAGCTTTGCAGGTGATTTTCTGCGACAGCGTTTTTACAGGAGAGATGTGAGACCTAAGAGAGAGTTTCAGTGTGTGATAGTAGACGAAGTGGACTCGCTAATGCTGGACAAAGGTCTTGAAGTGGTTTACTTGAATAACGATATGCCTCTCATGGAGTCTCTGAATGGGATGCTGGCTGAAATCTGGCTTGGCATCAGTTATCTGAAGTATTTAGATAGTGGAGAGATTTTAGGTTACTTTCAGAATTTCTCTCAGGTTCTGTTTGAAATCATGCATGAAAATGAAGACATCGATCAACTCAGTATTGTGCAGGCTGCTGTGGATGCAGGAATTATGCCTATAACACCCTCAATGCAAGTGCAAGATAACATGCTACAAGTTTTAAGACAGCTAGACAACGCAAGCATTGTCCAAATGGTTGCTTTTTTAACCATGTTTGTTCAATATTTCCCTGAGTATTTCTTCAGACTTTACCAGGAAACATCGGATGGGACTTTAAGGAAACTAAATGAAATAAATCCAGCAAGAACAATTAAAAAGGAAATATCTATTCTTCTCCTAGGAAATGGACAAAATCGTGTTGTGCACTTAAATGAGGACACACTAGTAAGGGCACTTGGGAAAAGGATTAAAATGTCCTTTCAGACAGAGAAAACAAAAGAGCAAAATAAATCCCCCATCCCCGACCGTGAAGACCTCATCAATGGCAAGGTACAAATCTGGATTGAAAATGCTCTGCAGGCCACTAAAATGACTCTGGGCCATGAATATATTCTTCACGAAGACGGAGTTGTTCCTGTGGATTATAAATGCACTGGTGTTGTTCAGAACAACATGAGATGGGGTGAAGGACTTCAGCAGTTCCTGCAGATGAAACACCAAACCAAACTCTCCAACATGAGTCTTATAACAAACTTCATGTCCAATGTTGGCTTATTCAAGAAATACAATGACCAGATCTATGGGATAACGGGAACTTTAGGAGACCAAACAGAGCTCAACATGCTGAAACAACTCTACAATGGCATGAAGACCTGCAAGATTCCCTCATTCAGAAGGAGGAAACTTTACGAGCTGGAAGGCCTGGTGATTCCTGAAGAGGACGAGTGGATCAGGACCATCTGTTATGCTGTTAAACATCAAGTGTTTTCTACAGTCTATCGAGGTCCACGAGCAGCTCTCATCATCTGTGAAACAATCAATCGTGCAGAGATGTTCCACATGACCCTTGCAGACACCATTTCGAAAGACAAACTAAAACTCTACGTGAACAACAACATGAATAACTCTATAGTAATAGATAAAACTGTTGAAGGAGGTGATGTTATCATTGCGACTAATCTAGCAGGTCGAGGTACAGACCTAAAGGTCTCTAAAAGTGTCAATGAAGCAGGAGGTCTGTTTGTGCTGCAAACCTTCTTACCTCTGAACATCCGTGTTGAACAGCAAGCGTTTGGACGAACAGCTCGCCAAGGAAGTCCAGGATCTGCTCAACTCATCATGTGTGCCAGTCACTTCTCTGAATCAGTCAAACTAGTGATGGGTGTGAGCACATCTTTGACCAGTTACCTCAGCCAACTAAACAGTCCAAATTTCATAGCAATGCCTTCTAGCACCACAGAAATTGTATTTGAGGACATTTTTATTCGCTACCTGGACAATCGCAGCTCTCAAACCCATGAAGTGATAATTTTGTCTCTTACAGGTTTCTTAACCGTGAACTCAAACCCAGTTCAGAAAAGCAATCTAGAGGAGGCAAAGGATGCCAGAAACCTTCTGGTGAATGTCAAACTCTCAAGGTTTCTTGAAAAAGACGTTGCAAAAATCTCTAAAGAGGAAGAGCTTTTTTCCATCTACCTTGATGTTTTGGACCAAATTTATGAAGATGATGTTTACGCTGACCAGCGTGATGTGATCGTGTCCTCTCTTCATGAGTGTTGGGGTTTGTGGCTCCTGATGAATTCCAGTGAGGAAAAGCCCACTGCGATGCTGAAGGAAAAGCTGAAAGTGGACTTGTCAAGCGCAAAGCAGAAACTTCTGAGTAAACAGTCTCCATCCTCCATGGTCTACTATTACATCAGGTCTGGAAAGAGCCTCCGTGAAAAGGGACGGCTTGAGGAGAGCATCGAGATGTACACCAAAGCTGTGGAGGGCGGCTCATCTGGGTTGATTATTCCTCTCTATAATCGTGCACTGGCCACTATTATGAAGAAGGACCCTGGTTATATTACTCAAGCACTGGCTGATCTGGAAATGGCTGACAAGGCAATAGATTTATATCAGGCATTTCTGGAGAAGGTTTACAATGCCATTTTTGTAGCAAGCAAAGAGCCAGTAGCAGAAGGTAAAACTTTGATCGCCACACAGTACCAGGTGAAGTATATGGTAGTAAACAAGCTCAGGAAGTACATCCGAGATGCTGTGGTGAAGCTGAAAGCAGCTGAAGCGAAAGCAGGGAATGTAAGACTGTCTGAAAAACAAACTTTTTATCTTGCGGAAAACTTTATTTTCCATCCTCTATGTCTCCAAAAAGAGCTGCTGATAGAAATAACGCATGTCGAAGAATTGGGTCTTGATAAAATTTTCACTCTGGACGCCATATTTTCTTTGAGTGAATTTTTGTCAAAGGTCTTTAAGTGATCTTTTGAAGTGTGACACTTCTCTCAGATACCAAAACAAATAAAATGAGCTGTAAAGATGCCGCAAGACTCGATATGATCTTGATCTGTTCAGAAACACATATGGATATTGCAGATTTCGGATGTGCAACAAGATTCATATTTTGCATTTCCTCCATTCCTTTAATTACTCTGAACTGGCTCTGCGTATACAGAATGTATGTGCATGTGCTAAAACACAGCTCCCAGCAAATCAATGTCCTATAAGTGAGCACTAAAGTAGGAGACGCTTTCATGTGAAAATTAAAGGGCACATACATGACCCCTTTTTTATATTTAATATAAGTCTTTTGTGTCAGCAGAATTTGTCTGTAAAGTTTCAGCTCAAAATACCCATCAGATTATTAATTATAGCTGCCTAAAGTTGTTCCATTATAGCTCTAAACAAATTTTTCCAGTTTTTTGCACTGGCCCTTTAAGAATAGTCCTCCCCGCCTACCGTTCTCGTCAGCGTGCCCCAATCTCCGCCCTCGGCTGCGTCAGACACACAGACACAACAGGAACAGATGTGAGAGAAGCAGATCTCACTACGTTTGTGAGAAAAACAACAGTAAGAACTTTACCAAAGACTGTTTAATGTGTTTGTTAAGGAGCTGCAACGATGAGTCACGCACAATGCAGTTATAGAGTTCGTTCACGCACACACACACAGACAGCGCGCGCTTTTGCGAGCAAATGTGAAAGGATACAGGCTAATATCCACTGCTGTATGGATTTCTGTTATGGTAATGTACACAATAAACCTGATTTAATGTCAACAAACCGAGATAGAAGCGTCTTTTTTGCTGACACGCGGCTGTGGTGATGAAGTAAAGCTGAAGTAAATGGCTGTAGTTCATTACAAACATGCACTGTTTTAAACACGTGTTAAACTTAAACTCACTCTTGATCACATCTGATGGTGATTAATGACCTTCGCGAACTGAAAAGACCTTTTATTCCCGGTTGTTTTGCGCACGTCCTGTCTTGTTGATATGATTATACGCGTTACTACGGAGACATGTTAATACGCAGCTGTCAATCAATTCGGTGGGTGGGGGGACCGCACTCCTACGTAGCGTTGCGGTCGATCTCAAAACCGCTCCAATTGGTCCACCGTTTTTATGCTGTTAAATTGAAAAAAAAGGACTGGGTGTGTTTATATCAGCCCAAAATGACCGTCTGTACGCTATAACTACACACATGACTGTCCAAACAGCTTAAAAAGTAGATTTTTCATCAAAGGTGCCCTTTAAAGTATGAGGGCACATGGACCAGATACCCCGAACCAGAACTCACGCGACACACTGGAGATCTGAGAAGTGCCTCATCTTAACAGCTTTATGAATGTTACAACACGCAAATTCAGTCTTCCTTCTCAACAGTGAGACTCAGCTATGACCAACAATTACGTCCACCTATCCGACATGACAAGCATTCAATCAGTTACGCCATGGGATGTAAACATTTGGGAATTTGTGTTGTCTGTAACTTCATCATTGTGCTGCATCTTTGTTGCTTCTCGCTAAAACTCAGCTATATACTAGCTAATAATTTACTAGCTAATAACTAAACTGACATTTTCAATTTACTATAACCTTCTATGTGAAGCTGCTTTGACACAATCCACATTGTAAAAGCGCTATACAAATAAAGGTGAATTGAATTGAATTGAATTAAAATGTTTAAATCTTACTTCAGTTTTGATTCTTACCGATTGCCAGTTTTCATTCCAGAAGAAAAAAGTTATTTAGTCCCTGTTCACACAGGTATTTGGGTGCCTTTTTTATTGATTTGATCACAAATGGACAAAGGAGACACATTACTGACGCAATTTTTATCATTTATGACAAAATACAATCTTACTTAAAGTTCCAGATCAATTCAACACACTTAATTCCAATATCATTCCAATTAGGGCTGTGCAATTAATCGCAATCGCAAAAAAAAAAAAATCGTGATTTAAGCACATGCTGCAATTTTATCTAATAATTTATTTTGATTTTTGTTTATGTTCTTGTGCACATCATTTTAATATGTTAACCAGTAAGAGCGTACTACAAGCACAATGAAGTTGAGCGGGAAAAGCGAATAGGTGGTTTTGATTTACGTTAGTTTTTATTTATTGTTATGACTGGAATTGAGGTTAGTTCATCTTTATTTGTTCATGTTGTCAGTTTTTAACACAATTTATTGCAGTTTGGTTTATTAAGCAGTTAGTGCTACTGTGTACAGTATGTGTTTACCTAGAGCTGAGGTTAGTTCATCTTCAGTTATGTTGTCTGTTTTAAAGACAATTTTACAACAGTTTTATTTATTAAACTTAATAATATGTTATTTCATTGCGAGACGTGTTTTGTTGTGCACTTCTTGTGCACTGAATACCCGTAGAATGTGTGTATCAATGTAGCGCATTTGAAAAGGCAAAAACAGCTGCCAAAAATCACAAATAAAATCGCAATCGCAATATTCATTCCAAAAATCACAATATGATCATTTTGTCCATATTGCACAGGCCTAATTCCAATACAATTAAACTATTCAACTAATTCTGTTGTATAGTTTTCACATTTTTATATTTTTATTTTAACAAATAATTTAGGTCATCGAAAGTAATTATTATTATTATTATAAGAATTACATGTCTTTGATTAAAGACATTATGCAAAGCATTAAGAAAGGGTCGCATTAAAAATAATGAAGTAAAATAAAAATCAGCCTACATTTGTAACATCATCATGTTTTTGAGGCTAAATTAACAATAAATGCTGATTTGAATACAATAAAATTATTAAGAGCACATTAAAGACAATACACATAAAATAAAACATTCACAAAGCTGTATCGCATGGAAAACACCAATGGGTGCTGCATGAGCTTCAGCTGAAAAGCAATGAAACTTTGCGGAAGGATTGTGCAATAGAAAAAGATTAGACATATCAGGACTGTTAAAAGAGCTTTTACTTTATACATTTCTTTCAACTCCGATACAACTCCTAAGATTATCAATGACGGAGCATAAATCTGTCTCTCCAGCATGTTTCAGAGCATTTATAAATGAAGAGAAATAGAGAATACAATGTTTATAATTGCTTAAAAACCTATTCGCACTCAATTGGCTGTTGTCATTTTTTTCACTCGTCACAACTAACATCATTGCCAATAGCAGAACAGCAACTACTGGGGAGGCCGGGCTAAAGACAGTAAGGCCCCATCTCATTAGTCAAATGTAGATAAACAACCAATGTATAAAATAAATGTAATTTAATCACACGTGTCTGCGATAGATATATTGCATAGGAGCAATTCCAGCACTATGGATGTGATATTTACAGTAAAATATTAAAACATAAATTTACAGAGAAAGTATATAACATTATTTTGAAACATTTGTTTACTTTTTCCAAAGCAACAAAGTTATGGGAGCAGAAAAATATCAATCTGTAAACTTTACTTATATTTTTAAATAAGGGGAAATAAACATGCGTTATGGATGTGACAAAAAAAAGTGTGATTTTACAGTGAAAGAAATATTTTGTATAAATACTGTGAATTAAACTGCACAACCCTAAAGAAACAATGCTCATCAAAAGGATAAGAGTTGCTCATATAGAACAAACATGATTGTTTTTACTTCATTTGATATTTTTTGCATTTATGAGGAAAAAACTCAGACATTAAAAAATACTCAAAAATGTCTCTGTTAAAGCAATATAAAATACAAAAAAAAAAAGCAGAAATGGTTTCAATATTTTGGTGAAAACTTAATTTTTTTCATGGCAAGGTTAACTTTGCATAGAATTGCTCATATACTATTATCATAATGACGTTGATTTTATTATATATTGTGCTGCCCTACCATTAACTAGCTTAAATAGCTCAATATTCTTCTCTGTGGATATTTCACTCATGTAACCATATACTTCTCTTTGCATGAACCACAAAAACAGGTCATTTCTATGTATAGTATACTTGTTCCTGCTTCTTGCATTAGTGCTTATGTGCCTTTGTGGTATAAAATGTATTTATGGTAAAAAAATATATTTCATTGATTTTTTTTTTTTACTGTATAAATGTATTTACTTAATGTTATATTTATTAAAGTTATTGAGTACAATTTTAAATCTTACAAATTTACTTCACATTATTCAATAAAATGATAATCATTTCTATGTACAGTATACTTGTTCCTGCTACGCGCAATAGTGCTTCAGTGCTGCCATGTCATGATGCCGCTTTAAAGGGCCACGAAACCCCCCAGTCTCAGCGTGGTGTTTTCACACCTACAGTCTGTAAAAGCTCAGTAAAGTGGGTGTGTCCAGCTCGGTTTAGGTAGGAGTGTCGGGGGAGGGAAAGAGGGAAGGTTTTGCATATAAATGGGAGTTTCCATTTGTGCACGAGCTGACTTTCAAACACACACACACACACACACGCGCGCAGACGCAGACGCAGGGTGAGAAATACAGGGACTGTTCACATGGACTTCAGTCATCTAATTATTTGCCAAATTATTAATTCGTGGACTTTAATTGCAGTTTGGCACTTTAACGTTTATTCACGAACATTTCCTGCGTGTCCCCCGTGACAAACGAGATATTAAATGTTAGTAACTGCTGAAGGAGTGCATATTTAATGGAGTATTTGAAACGCACGGCATATTTCAGGAAAATAAATCCTGCATTTCTCGGTAACTAAATGCACTCGGTAGGTAGCGTCAGAAAGCCGTGTGTGTATAGACTAATCTGTCACTAAATGCGGCGAAAAATCTACACGACAGTAATCGTTTGATTAAGATGTTTACACTTTACACGGATTCTTCAGTCTATAATACTGTAGTGCAGGAGTCACCAACCCTGTTCCTGGAGAGCTACCTTCCTGCAGAATTCAGCCCCAACCCTGATCAAACACACCTGAACCAATTAACAGGACTTGAAGCAACACTTGAAAATGACAGACAGGTGTGTTTGGTCAGGGTTGCAACTGAAATCTGCAGGAAGGTAGCTCTCCAGGAACAGGGTTGGTGACCCCTGCTGTAGTGATATTAACGTGCTGTAAACTCAGCAACAGTTCTAATCATTTGACTAAGGTCTGTCTTTAAACACTGAAAGAGTATTGCAGACGAAACCAACTAACTTTGCCATCTTCATCAACAAACAAACACCATTAGACGCCTACTTACCGATCAGGTGACATGTTCTCTGCAAACGTATATATGACGCGTGGTAATACACCACTTTATTCCAAATGCTTGGGTCCACACGCGAGCTTTACTCTCATCTCGGGGAAATGGAAACAAATACTTTGTTGCGGCACATTTATCAACGCAACACCGACGAACCAATCCTCTCGGCTGGCGACAAAACGTAGCGTCTCTCTGCCGTTTGAAACTTGTCACAGATAAACGCATCTTCCTGTTTATGTAGTTCATGCATATTGATGAAGCTCCGCGTCATACACAATAGAGCGCTCTGATTGGTTTGAACAAAGGCCATGTCATGAATTAATACAGCACGCTGACTGACGTCAATTTGTTCGCTTCCGGGTAGACGTCCACTCTACACGCTGGACCACATGCAAAGACCTCAACGGCGTGACGCAGCCACAAAAATTCGTTTCAAACCGGAAGAACGAATTTGCTCGAAATAACGCAAAAACAACCAATTTTCACTTTTTAGTCAATTATATGTGTCCTAATAGTGTTTATAGCAGCGTGGGACACATATATGACTGTCAACAGCCCAAAAAATGTGTTTTGGTGTTTCATGGCCCTTTAAAGTTTTTACTATGTATAAAACATATTTTATTTATTAGTTATTTTTATCTGGATAATTTATTTACTTATGTTATATTTATTAAAATTAAGTTAAATTGAACAAGTCTTACAAATTTACTACATGTTGTTTAATAAAATTATAATCATTACAGAGCATTTTAAATATTGATTTTCGAGCCAAGAGCATCCAGAATTTTTTGCATGCAAAGTTTGTTTATCTGTATTGTATGCTGTACAAACACAGGTGATAAATAAATCATAAAAAATACTGAGGAACAATGTCCTAACACAAACAAGAAACAAACTCTAAACCAGAGATGCCCAAACTAGGGCCTGCGGGCCAAAGTTGTCGCTTAGTAACCTTTAATTTGGCCCACTATCCGGTCTTAGAAGAGAGGTAGTTTTTCTGGTGGTTTGTTTTATTGTTGAGCTACAAACAGCAAACTGAAACTAAATGTTTCAACTAAATATTGTAAATGAATCAGATTTCTACAAATAAAACACCGCCACTGATGGAGAGAAGACAAAGCAAAAGACATTAGCAGTGGAAGGTGCAGCTTTACTAGTGTATTCGCCATTGATCTCCACTGTGTTAAAAAAATTAATTATGTTTTTATTGTTATCAGTAAGTAAAATAAAAAATCTGATGCATTATTTAATATGATTAAATCTATATATTAATAATATCAAATAAATTAAGAAATTGCTCAACTTTAATGTAATAAACTAATTATTTTGCTGTTTGTTCAACTTACTTATACAAAATGAGCTTAACACAATTCTTGAGATTTCTTTGGGAGAACTTAACTGTTTTATGTTTTATCCACTTAAATGTGTTGAGTCAATCGATTTGGTTTGGGACAACCTGAACGGATTGCGTGGAACCCTGCATTTTTCACAGTGCAGTTTGGTATGTTTACCTTCGGCCCATGGCCCTCACTTAACTTTGGTTTTTGGCCCTTCATAACAAAAAGTTTGGTTGCTCTAAACTAAAGTGAATAGTGGCTGTTTGATGACTGAAGGCAACATTAAAAAGTCTCTCTCCAAAACATTGTCATATCTGAACAACGTACCATACATGTGCAAATGTACTGGTTAAAATGAAACCTTACAGAGAATAGAATTTCATAGCTTATTATCAAACACATAAAATAAGAATTAAATAACAAACGGTCATTATACTAAATTAACAAAATGTTGAAGTGGTTATTGTAATTAATCTGGATTCAATAAAAAAAGACTAGTTACATAAAAATAAATCCCACATCTCTATTTTAAATGCATATAGCAAGTGTTCATAATATGGAAAACAGAACGTTAATCATGATTTTTGCGGGAAAAAAAAAAAAATATATATATATATATATATATATATATATATACACTGTCAATGTTAGAAAACATTACATCACGTTCATTGTGAAACTCGATTAAATATGTATCTATACAGCACAGGCTCATTTTTACACCATTATGACAAATAGATACTGTGCAAATATACAGGTTCAAATGAAACTTATGGAGAAGAGAATTCCATAGCTTATTATCAACCAAATAACAAAATATGAATTAAATAACGAACGGTCATTATACTTAATTAACAAAATGTTGAAGTGGTTATTGTAATTAATCTGAATTCAATAAAAAGACTAGTTACATAAAAATAAATTCCACATCTCTTATTTTAAATGCATATATGTTCAGAATATGGAACACAGAACGTTAATCATGATTTTTGTGAATGTGTGTGTATATATATATATATATATATATATATATATATATATATATATATAAATAATTGACCACGTTTTTCCAGGCCGTATATGTTTTAATTTACATTTTTGAAGGGAAGGCTTTGTATACAACATGCCAACATTGAGGTAAAGTTGGTTTTATATTCGCACTTTCCCCTTAATAATATCATTTCAGAAAAGTATTATTTGCAAACTCTAAACAGTGAAATCATACTAGTAGCCAATGACCAAAGTACAACATAGTTCACAGTCAAACAAACAGTGTTAATGTTGTTTTCAAGTCATACTTGAAGGTTTTTTCAGACCGAATATTCAAAGTGGCGTGGTAAACAATATAGGGAGTGTGTCACAAGTTGTCACAGAACAAATATGTGAATATAAAACCAACTTTACCTCTATCGTACCAACCTAAGCAAGCCCAAGCAAGAATGTTACTTTATACTGTTTATCTTTTGTTATTTTTATAAATTACCTATAGTAGCTCAAGTTCAACAATGAAAAAACGGCAATATGTTAGAAAACATTACATCTTCTTTCTATTTCACTTTATAATTCAATTAACAACCTATTTTTTAATACATTTTAAAGCTTTGGCTGGTACTTGCTGACCTCTGCTGGTAGATGCTGTAACCGCAACATTTGAGTTGTTTATTTTGCCATCAAAAGTACTTCAAATGCCTTCAAAAGTACTAACATTAGCTAAATAAAGGTAATCTACATTCCAACGTGTTAAAACGCCCATCACAAAACAGTGCTAACAAACTTTAAGCTGACTTCAATATGGCAAAAGCAAACAAATCACAATATAAATCCGACATCCTCACACAGATTCAAATAAATTAAGCATTGAAGTTGCCAAGAATAGTTCATTCACAGTGTAGAAGACACCAAAACACCAGGAATCTACATTACCACTTAAATAAACTAGCTTATAGCCAGTTGTTTATTTTGCTAAGTTTGTCTAAGAGCAAACAAAATTATATTAACATACACCTCAAGCTAGGCGATTATCACAACAGAGAAAGGATATGCAGCTATTTTAAAATTTATGAAGACTAAAAAAACTACCAGCCATTTATACACTGTTTTAAAACATTTATGCTAACAATTTCTCTCTGTATTCCTCTTTAAAATGTCAGCCATTATCATCATCCTCCGCTCACCTGAATAATAACAATCCAGTGGGCCTTCGCGTTCGTTGTGAAACTCGATTAAATATGCATCTACACGGCACAGGCTCATTTTTACACCATTATGACAAATAAATAATGTGTAAAAACAAACTAAACACTCAAGTTAGTGGAATTTACCGTGTTTCTGTGCAGAAAACGCTGCGTGTCAGTTGCTCCGTGCTGGCATTGGCAGCTGGAATTTTCCATCGCTCCCGCGCTCGTAACACGCAGCGCTGTGATTGGATGGACGTCACTTAAATAACCTTCCCGCTCATGAATAATAATGAGGAGGTGCATCTTTTGAAAACGCGTGTATCCGTCAACATGTTTATTTTCTAATGTGATTCAGCAATAATTGCACTGTTTAAGCTAATAAACATTTCAAATAATTAGAGATCAACATTTTTTACCACAGTTAAAAGCCATAACTTAACCAAAAATGTCCCTTCCTCGAGTTTGCAGTCTATCTAATAGAATGTTTACTGCAACTAATGCATATTGTCAACAATAAAAATAAATTCTAAATATTAATTGTATAGTTGGTTTTAAGAATTTGTATAGTTGTGTTGCTTTTGAAACATTTCATGGAACTTTTATTTTAATATTTTTGCAAAGATAAAGGACAATTGGTGTGAACGCAGAAGGAAAATTGCCGGAAAGAGCGCGTTCACGATTACAACGGGCTGATGTGAGACTTCTACTCCAGCCAGTCAGAACACTCCGATGTATTCACATCCGCGCTGTTGATGAAAATAAAAGCCTTTGAATATTTTTCCAGACACATTTAGCTGCTAGATGTTAGCCAGCTACAAAAATTACCTGTGGTATTTCATGTCGTAAACCACAAACACAACTCAAAAATTATGTGGTAATTGTGTTGTACTTTGTTGTTTTTTGAGACGTTTTACCACAGGATTCTGTGTTAATACTCCTGTGGTATTCTTGTGGTAATGTGTGGTATCACTTTCATATGTCTGTAGTATTTACCACAGGATTCTAAAAACCCCTCTAAAACCAGGCTGCTTGACCAGTTGAGACCAACCAACCAACCAGCTTAGGCTGGTTTGAGCTGTTTTTTTCAGCAGGGTTTTGAAATATTATCCATTTTCTATTATGAAATGGATGTGTGAATGTACTTTTCTGGAAAAATTCCGCAACGTCCTCGCCTGTGTGAACAGAGCATTTTTTAATTTACCAGCAAAGTCGTTCCGGTAATTTTCCAGATATATACCAGTATCACTGTGTGAAAGGGGCTACAGATGCAGAGCACAACAACTGTGATTAACAGTTGTAACGAGAGTGAGCAGGGCCAGGAGTTGTGGGGGACAGAGCAAAGCTGATGACATTAATGTTTAAGAAGTATCGAGTCCCACAGAAGAGCTTAGGATATTTTTTTTGTGTGTTGATTTTATTATTAAGCTTGCTGAACGTTCCCGCCTCCCTGAAATCAAAAACTTTGTTGCAAATACATCTCTCAATGCAATTTATGTAAATAAAAACAGGCAACAAAATCTGAGGGCAATCTCATCGTAAAAGCAAAAACAATAATGCAATTATAGGTACCAGAAAATAATGAAGATGAAATGTAATAAGTAACAATAGCACAATTGAAAACTTCAGTGTTGGCAGATGCAAAACTTTGGCCCCGTTTACACTGTCAGGTCTTGATGTCCAGCTCTGATTTGTTGCCTAACTTTTGCCGTTGACCACTTAACACTTTTCTCCTCCATGTTTCCTCTGTTGTTGTTGTTGTTGTTTACCGTGTCGGCGTCTCCACACACGCTCTTCCTTCTACGTCATTAAACCGTGGAGAAGTACCACATTGTCGCAAGTTTAATGACGTACAAAACAGAACGCCTCAATAAACCATTCTGCCTGTTTACATGATAGTCGCCTTGCCACATCTCCCATTTATATTAGATTTATCTCCACATATGGAGGCCTGAAACCCATTTCTGAATATCCGAATGCATGCATTTATTTCCTATTTGCACGCTTACAGAATAGATTTAATCTGTCACATATGAGCAAAAAATCTGAATTGGGTCACATTTAACTGGCAGTGTAAACGGGGCCTTTGTGTTAAATCCGGTTCCCCAGTATTAATTCAGTATAGTAGTTTATAAGCAGATTTGATTAGAGTGCATTAGCATTTGAAAGAACAATAAAAGGGATCTACAGACATTCTCACTGTAAGCAGTCTCCTTTTCACCATTTGGCTTGTTCATTTCTCATCGATGAAGAGTTTTGTGAGTCCAGCTTTCAGGTAACTCAGAGCGTCTTTATTGGCTTCTTCAGCTACTGCGATTCTCCTCATCTCCTCCAGCTCTTGAACCCAGTCTTCTTTCCCAGCCTCCCTCACTCTGGGGATGAAGAAGTCCAGATGCTGGAGGGTGAAGGCAGAGTCTGGTTTTAGTGCCATTTGAGAGAGATGCTTGATGGTTTTGTAAGCGTTGAACAGTAGAATGAACTTCTGGTCCTCAATGTCCTTCAGCTCTTTGTCAAGATCATCCATCATAACTGAAAATCGTGTTCTCTGTTTCTTATTCTCCTTTTTATACTCATCAAACTCGAAGACATAGTTTGAAGTGCTGATTACGTATTTCTTGTTCTCTTTGACGTGTTTGCTGTAGTGGCACTTCCCCGTGCACACAGTGCAGTAGTCGTTTCTCATGACTTCACAATTCTTGGGATCAGAAACCCACCAGCAGTCAAACTCATGGCAGTTTTCCTCACAGACGGTGCAGGATGTCGCATTTCTGTTCTTCCATGATGCATGCTCAATCGGCACCTTCGTTTTCACAGTCTTTTGGACTTTAATAGTGAAGTTTTTACACTGTTCAATCTTCTCCTTGTTCTTGGTCATTACCTCCTGAATCTGAAGTTTCTCAGCCTTCTTCAGCTCTTTCTCCTGGATTCTCAGCTGGAAGTTGCAGATAAATGCTTCAAACTGTATGCGCTCGATCAGCACATATGAAGTCAACTCTAAACTTTTTCTGTTCTTTTCATCCAGAGAGTCGAAAAATCCTTTCATGCCATCCATACTGTCTTCCCAGGCGTCTCGTTGAGCACGAATGAGGCGTTTCTCATTGTGACGAGCTTCAGCTTGACGATTGTTGAATAGGAAATGAACAGGTTGGCCTTCTCTGTCTCGTCTGCAGGGGATTTTAGCTTTATTGATGGCACTGAGGACATTTTTTGGAGGAAGACCATCCGAGTGTGTGATTAAAAACACAATGTTGTTCACAATGTCTTTCCCAAACAGAGACAGAACTGAGCTGATGATGTAGTGTTGTCTGTCTGAGAGACGATTGTTAGACGCTTTAATCACAAAACACACAGCATCGATTTCTCGAACGCCATCATTGCTCTGAAACAAAGAAGCTAAATTTTCAGCAACCTCCAGATCTTTCTCCAGTCCTCTAGTGTCTCCGTAACCTGGAGTGTCAATGATGGTGAGAGAAATTGGACTTTTTGCAGGAAAGACCTCATACATGGTGATTTCAGAGGTTTGGGATTCTGACTGATCTCTGGCTTCTTCTTCTGTGATTTCATACCATATTTCATCCTCAAACTTCACTCCCATTAAGTAGTTGATGAAAGAGTTGATGAGTGTCGTCTTTCCAGCGCCGGTCTCTCCTACTAGGAGAAGGATTTTGTTTTGTTTACTGGTGTCTTTTGTACCGTAAGTCCATTTTCTGACTTTCCCGTCATCATCAAGTATTTTCCTCTCTGTGTGTAGACGGAATCGCTTTGGAGGGCCTTGCTGAATCAAACTCGGCCTGCGTTGTAAAGGACTTGGCTTTCTGTGAAAAACAGAGCCTCTTAATATGTTTTGTCGAAATTTAACAATAGAAATACATCAAAATGCCGCACTTACATTTACACATTGAGCAAATTAATGAACATGCATAACACTTTAAATCAAGGAAGATACTCACTTTGGATCCATGATGATCTCTGGACTAAATCTGTCCATCTCACAGCAGACGTTCACCTTCACTCAAGCTAAAGCGTCTGTGTGATCTGATGGAAAACTGGTCTGTTCAACAAGCCTTGTCAAGTCCTTCCTTTCTTAATCTGTCCTCAGTTGCTCCTGAACAAACTGTTATACAGCGCCAGTCTCGACATGCCTGTGTGTTCATCCCATCTACACACTAATGGAGATAAAACATAGTTATAAAATACAACTAGCAGCTTTGTTTATAGAACTGTTTAAAACATATAGTTTTTGCATGTGTTCAGTGTTGTCAAAGGGTTTTTGCTGTATATACAGTACAGACTCAGCCTAGTTCTGCTTTTAAAGCTTCCAGTATTTATTTGTGTGTGTTTTACAACATAGGCTTATTCTGAAAACGTAGCCCCATATACATGTCTGGAGATCACAAATTATGTAGTCAGAAGTGCGCATGGCTGCATTTCATCTTAAAAACGAACACTATGGGGTGGAATGACGCTGTTTCTTTTCGCGCTAATCATCTGACCGCTTACCTCCATATGAACAGCTTTCCCGCTATTACCAGTTTGCCCAGTGCTCGCCATGTACGTCGGCAGACTTGAGATGCAGAGAGGGGCTGACAACGCCGATATGGTTCAAATCTGGTGAAGAGCATTCCAGTAAGCAGGTAAGACAAAAACACAAGCCAAAAAATAAAATAAACCAGAAAATAACAAGGTGAGAATGTGGTAAAATCTGAAAATGTGGTAAAAATCAGACGAGAGCTTTTTAAAGAGCCCCTATGATGCATTAAAACTTGAATATTTTGGTTTTGGGAGTCTCCAACAGCAGGCTAATATGCATGAATGGTAAAAAACACTTTTATTGTCTTATAATATGCAATTATTTTTATCTAATTATCCCAGCGACTCCCATATGATTTGTTCAACGATTCATTTATTCTCAAACCCCTCCTTAGCATGATGCTAATCTGTGCTGATTGGACCGATGACCCAGTCTGTTGCGATTGGTCGGCAGCGTTCAGCGCGAGAGATCAATATTAGAGTAGTCAGAGTGCAGAGTGTATGTGTGAGCATGGATGCCAACACTCCCATTTTTCCTGGGAGTTGCCCATATTTCAGGCCCATCTAACGTCACCCTCACGATTTGTTATTTTTCCCAGAAAACTGTCGTAATTTCAATAGAACGTGATGCGACGATCGCGGCACGGGAGGAGTTGGATAGATGGTGCAGGCCAGATTCACTGTGGCAGGCAAGATTGGCCATCAGGCCACCGGGAAATGTCCCGGTGCTCCCCATGGCCACTCTCCACTCTTAAAACAAACGGTTCTATATAGAACCAAAAACGGTTCTATCGAGCGCTTCATATATGGAACCCCAAAAAGGTTCTATATAGAACCATTTTAAGGGTTCATTAAATAGAACCCCAAATGGTTCTTTGAATTCAAGTTAGATGGTTCTATTTAGAACCATTTAAGGGTTCTTTTTTTATTATTGAATTATTGTTACTTATTAATGAATAAAAAATAAAACCAATCCAGACAATTCAAATTGTTTAAATTTATTCAATTCATTATACAAAATATTTTTTTAAATATTTAAAATTGCACCTCTGCATACTTTGCATTGGACAGCAGATCTACCTTAACAGTTTAATGGCATTTTACAATGTAATTGAAATGATTTCACTTTTCTAAGCTTTTTTACTGTTTGAACAAATACAGTGCTTCACTTTCACACATGTTTAAAATGAAGAGAAATATATCACAATGCAGATAGAAACAATACACAAACAATCAAAACATCTATTAAATAACATAACAATACAATTTCAAAAAGTGGATGGTACCTGCATGTATTGGTCATCACAACATCCATTTTTATACATAATTTAATAAAAAAACATTACTAAAACATTGCAAAATGATTAGACAAAACATTGCAAACAGCCATTTCACAACCTGTAGCATGTCCATGTCAGTCAGCCTCTCTTATAAGGTAAATAGTTTTGTCCATGGGTGGCACAGTGGCTCACTGGTTAGAACTGTCACCTCACAGCAAGCAGGTCACTGGTTCGAGTCCCGACTGGGCCAGTTGTCATTTCTGTGTGGAGTTTGCAAGTTCTCCCAGTGTTCATGTGGGTTTCCTCTGGGTGCTCCGGTTGACCCCACAGTCCAAAAGCATGTGTACGGTATAGGTGAATTGGCCATAGTGAGTGAATGTGTGTAGATCTATGAGAGAGTATATGGGTGTTTCCAAGTGCTGGGTTGTGGCTGGAAAGGGCAGATTAGTTGGTGATTCACTCCACTGTGGTGCCTCTGATAAATGAGGAAGTTGAAGGATAGCGAGTGAGTGTTGTCCATTGTAATGCTGAAACTTCAAGCCTTGGTGGAATCAGGAGAGCTGCTGAATCCTGGATGGTGTAGGACCTTTGGATTTCTGTAAAACAATATTTTAATGTTGAGTACTTTTAACCAATTAACATAAGTCATCAAATAGAATTACAGTTATAATTAATACAATTAAAGTGTGTGTGTGTGTGTGTGTGTTTGGGGCAAATAGTATGTAATATAGGGAGTAGTTACCTTCTGCGGTTTCCTCTGCTGGTCCAATGAGACTGTCATGGAGCACTTCCTTCTTTCCGTCCTTTTTTGGGCCATTTCTTTTAAAGATGTTTCTGTGTTCTTCACCAAGTTTTCTAAGCAGCATCCTAAATGCAAAAAACATTTTGGTTGCTTCATGTGTAAGTTTCCAAGTGACATATTTTCAGCAATACAAGTTTCTTAAAGTCATCATGGACGCAAAATTATTTGGCACACAATGTAACAGTGTTTACTCACAAGCTGTGGCACTCCAAGAAGAAAAAACTGCTCCATTAGTTTTGCAAACCCCTCCATAATATGTGCTCTGGAAAAGGGTGTTCATTCGGTTCTTCACTTATGAGTATCTGGTGTCGCATTCCAGGTCCATCACAATCTGAGGTAGGAAGACAGCATTTTAGAGTGTGTAAATATGAATTTAAACCACAGAATTAATTTACCTTTGGCATCAAATGTATTGAACTGAACTTGCCTTGTGTTAAATTCCTCAGAGTACAGTTCACTTCCTTTTCATCCCATTAATTTGTTTCATTTTGCAAGATGATAGATGAGCTCACCACTGAAATCCTTTCATTTTTAAATTTGTTTTGCAGACATTGCAACAAATCCTGTAGGCAAATTTACACTTTCTTTTAAAACATATTTTCTTTGCAGGACTTTTTAATAAGCAATGACCTTAATATTCTCACTGTACAAACAGCAGCAATAAGTAATAGAACATTTTTGTGATAAATATATTTCAGTACACAACAACCAAGTCTGAAATATACATGTTATAAAATACAATATTTACCAGGTGTCCTTGTTGATGATAATTGTGTCATAATTATGGATGTAACGCATGTCCTTCTTTAAGCTGGGATCCTTCCTCTTCAAAGCTACTTGTGTCCTGCAGACCAAGGTTACAATACAATGTTAAAGTCTTTTATAATATTAATTTCATAATACTTAATACAGTTTGTTCAGAATTAAAAGCAATAATACATACCGAGCACAAGATTTACGATGCAGTTCAGTGTCCAGGCTGTTTGAAGAAAAGAAAGATATACATTAAAATATGAATTTTAAACTTATTTAGCACAATATATACATGTAGCCTATATTTAACAAGGTTCAACATTTCACAATACATTTAGCCTGCATGTTTGTATGTCCTTCATAAATAACACCTGATCTTTAATCTATGGATTATTAAAGTATGTTTTGGCTTTGAAAGGTTTTAATAATACCCTTAGCAATTATTACTATAGCGCGTGCATAGACTCGGGCGGGCGCGTGCATAGACTCGGGCGGGCGCGAGCGCGGCATGTTCCCTTGAGGTTTTAATGCAGACTAGCCGGCGTGTACACTACTTTACAGAGTTTAGCCCGAGTTAAACTGGGCTAAACTCACACACGAGCAAGCTGGAAGTACTCGTTTGTTCAAGGTTGGAGATAAAAACTGCACGAAAGCGGAAATCGGCTCATATGAAGTTACCATTAAAAGAGCGTGCACGCGCTTCACGCTGCCTCTCTGAGCTCGCCTTCAAATAACGCACCTGTTTTATTGTTATTGATGTTTTAATTAATACTGACAAACAAATAAAGCGAAACTGTAACTTATTTCGAACAAAAAGCAGAGCAAAGTCAGCTTGACACAGATTCCTGAACCGAAGGCTGACGACAGAAATCCATCAGAAAGTTACAAGCACAGTATTAATCCATATTAACGTTACCCCTTATTCAGTCTGTCACCATATAAGACAAGGGAAGAGAAACATTACCCCGTAATACAAAATATTTCATTATTATAGTTTTAAAAGAGTAATAACGTACCTGAATGATGGAGCTGCAAAAGCGGAGTTCTCCTTTTCAAAAATTAACCGTCACTCTCTCCAGGCTCTTCACCATCTGTTCACCATCAGTCCACCAATGAATGACGTCACCAGAGGGCTTTATCATGATTATTAGTTTAAAATAATTTATTAAACCATAACAACACACTGTACAGTCTGAATAAACTGGTTATTTAATTAATTTCACAAAATAATTTGTCAAAAAATTTAAATATTAAGCATATATAAATATTAGTTATATGGTAATGTACAAACCTGCATGAAACAAAAATCCCATCATACATTGATCAGGTTTTTGACCATAGCAGTCATTTTATTAGGTTTTGACTCAAAAAGCTTTGTCTCTCTGTGTTATAGCTTATTATTATTTATAATCTTTACTATATAATTATGTCATAAATCTCACATTATAGAACCATTTTAATCAAAAAGGTTCTTTGCACTCAAAGGGTTCTAAATAGAACCATTTTTTGGGTAAAAGGTTCTACTGGCCAAGTATAGAACCCTAGGGTTCTATATAGAACCTCAAGGAACCTTTTTTTTTAAGAGTGTACCCCTGCATACATCAATAGTCTTTTCTGATCCTTCCTTTAACAAAGGTAAACGTTAAGTTTCATATCCACGTCACGCCTAAATTATTAACACGATTCATTTAAAGCACGGTGAGTCGACTCTTTTATAGATGAATCAGTCTGGAAACGCTAGAATTTACACAAGGATCTCATAGTCGTGACGCAGCTTCAACATTTCTTTTCAAACCGGAAGAACAAATTTGCTGGAAACGACGCAAAAACAACAAATTTTCACTGTTTAGTGAGATATACGTGTCCTCATAGTGTTTAGCAGCGCAGGACACATACATGACTGTCAACAGCTCAA
This sequence comes from Danio albolineatus, assembly GCA_903798035.1. Classification (NCBI taxonomy): domain Eukaryota; kingdom Metazoa; phylum Chordata; class Actinopteri; order Cypriniformes; family Danionidae; genus Danio; species Danio albolineatus. The sequence continues at coordinate 405,870 of CAIGQQ010012042.1, read as the reverse complement.
AACATGTGTTTTGTGACCCTTTAAATGTAAATAAAGACATGCTGAATAGCGTTTATTGGCTTTAGCATTGGGGAAAGAAAGAAAGGATAAAAGGAATATAAATAAATGGTAAAAAATTATAAAATTAAATAAAATTAGATACCAGTTCCCTTTCATTTGCCACGCTTGAGCTTTTAAAAATAGTTTTTCTTTCCTTTTCATAGATTGTTTTAATTTCTTTAGCCTTGCCCCATCTTCTGGTCTGTTCAGCAATGATAAATGTGCTATATAAATAAGCTTACCTGAAGTCCTAACTGAAAAAGCGAAAAGTATTATTGATTATGTGTTATTAGTTAGTCAGATTGTGTTTCACTATCAGATCAGACCACATTTTTTGAGAAATGTATTAAATTAATTTATTTCTTCTCGTTAACTGTAGGGAAAGAGTTAAATGAAATAAATGTATTGATTTCATGAACACCATAATGCCGGCCATACATGTAAAGCACAAATAAAGTCTTTCAATTCGGTCACGTCCAGCAGCCGTCATTCTTCAGCCAATCTCCATCATTGTAAGCTGCTTGGTTCTCTGTCTTTTCCATTGCTTCGTTTGCTCACACTTTATTTTGCAGTCTGAAGAGCATCAAATGCACAAAACACCAAATGCGCGCCACAAGATGTTTAATCGCATCTTTGCATTGCCCTCACATGTAAATCACTTGCGTTTTATCCGCATCTGCTAATTGCACAGGCTGCAAAACAATCCCCCCTCACAGTACCTTCAATGTAATGTTATGATAGTGAGGGCACAGGTGAGACGTCATTTTTGAGAGACACTCAAACACATCACGTGGGCGCTGTGTATGACACGTCTGTAAGTCATGTAAAACAATTAATTGCAAACTGAAACAAATATAATGTGATTACCTTGGTTGTTTTATGAGATTATTTACATTTTTTTGCGATTATTTTTCGTTTAAATTAAGAATTCAGATAAAAAAGGATTGTGAAAATTTGCGACTTTTTGCTGATTTTGTGTTGGATTCAGTGATCGCGGAATCGTGAAAAACTAGGGGGTCTGACAAATAAAACAGAAATAATTTATGATTTCGTCTACACCCTGCAATATCAATTGATCCACGGATAGAACCACTTTTAGGGACCACTGAATTAGATAAAAGCGAAAAAAATAAATCTAGACAAACCCACAAATCCACAAACTTCTTCATATAAATCACATGACTTCAAACTAGTGTGTTTTTTTTAAAGTGTGTTTTTCCGCCATTCACAGCCACCAACAAGTGAGAGATCTTAGTCAGAAATAATCATTTCTGGCAAACATCCAGACAGCAGACATTCAACCAAACTCCGCCTGCATCGTCTATAAAAAAGTTTTTGCCAAACAAAGAGAATGCTAACAAAAACATAAACTGCAATTTATTAAAATTGAAACAAATCATATGCCACAGGTCTACAGTGAGCAAATATTAGTTTTTGATACCATCTAGTCTAGATATATAGGTCATGTGAAATGAAGAATCAAGCGTAAGGCTAAATAAAATGTTATTCTTTAAAAAAAAATGTCCTAAAATGCCTTATCGAACTTGAATAATAATAAATAATAGTAATTAGAAGTCACACTCATTTCACTCAGAGAAAATGAGAATTACTAAAAGTTAGAAATAATTTAAAGTTAGAAATAATACAAAAATCAGTAAGTTGCATTTTATTACACTGATTATTAGTTACATTGCCCTTTATTACATTGGCAGACATACTGCATTACATATTATTATAATTAAAGCTATAAAGAAAATGATTCAGTAAAAGCCCAGTTCAGTTTCAGCCTTGTACGTCTTGTACTATTTGCAAATTAAATAGTTTTGTTGCTTTTTGGTTTAAACCATTAAACAAACTTTGTAAGAACTTGTTCCCCGTTTAATAACGGTCATGTGATTTCCCCAAAATAACAGGAGATTAAGCAAACCACACCTTCCTGTCTCCCTAATTTGCCTTACATTTGCAAGATGTAACTTGCTTCTGCTGTTAGATGTCAGTGTCATGTCGGACAAAGCTGCTCAACAGGATAATAAATTGTTCTTCTCTCTATCTATAGTGGCAAGAAAATGACTGAGAAACATTTGATTAATCCGATTAAGATTAACGTGCACTATACAATTTAAAGTGTTACATAGAATACATCTAAGTAGATCACGAATTGCCTCTTTTAACTCTACTTTTGACAAGACCTGTATAAGGTGTCGTACAGGTGAAGCAGACTTGTCTCACATGTTTTGGATGTGCCCTAAGCTTAATCATTACTGGTCAACCATATTCGATATATTGTCGAAAGTATGTGAAGTACAGCTTAAGCCATGCGCAGAATTTGCATTGTTTGGCATCCCACCTGATGAATTGAATTTGACTCAACGACAACAAAACATTATTGCCTTTGCATCTTTACTAGCTCGCAGACAAATTTTATTGCACTGGAAATCTTTAAATCCACCTAAAGCATCACAGTGGCTTCAAGATCTGATGCTATATTTACACTTGGAAAAAATTAAATTTTCAATTAGAGGTTCGAGCAAATTCTTATCTGTTTGGCAACCCTTATTATCATATTTCTCTGCTATAGATGTGTTTCCTGGTGAAAAATTTGACTTGTCTTGTATGTAACCAATTTTCCTTTTCTTCTTCTGCCTTTTCTCTCTGCCCAGACTCTCATGTTTAGTCTATGCTAGCTTACCTTTGTAAAATAGCACAGCACTACCCCTGATTGTATCACCCATTATTGCTGTCTACGTATTATTATTATTATTATTTTTGTTTATTTATTTAATTTTAATTTAATTTTTAATTTGTTTTTTTTATCATCTTAATTCATATAATTTAGTTTTTTTTTATGTTCTCCCCTTGTTTCTTTATTATTTGTTTATTGTCATTATATTAGGGAGTGTATTTAGGGTTTGTTGAAGTGGGTTTATAAAAAAAAAAAAAAAACTGTGTGTATAAACAATGACATCTGTACTTGGCATAAAAATAAAAAAAAATAAAAAAAAGATTAACGTGCACTGATTATAAATGTTGAGAAGGTTCAGGTTCAGATTTTGGCCCCGTTTACACTAGTGCGTTTTGGTTTTAAAACGCTTAAGTTTTGCTACTATTACGCCATCCGTCCACATTACACCGGAGTTTTCGAGCGTTTTGGAAACGCTGGAGAGGCCGTTTTCATTGTAAAACACTGCTGCTCCGTCTCAGTGTGGATGGGGGAAACGGAGATGTCGAATGGTCGCGTGATATACGTTTCTGGTGGAGTAGTGTGGAGGGACATCTGTTGAGAGACACTGGGTGAAACGCTAGTGTGGACGCGGATCGTTTTCATGCTAAAACACCATTTTAAAACTAAAACGCACTAGTGTAAATGGGGCCTAACTGGCCTCACAGCAAGGAGTTCGCTGGTTCAAGTCCCAGGTTAGTCTTTCAGTTCCACATGTTTGATTCCACATTATTTTAAGAGAATGTTTAGCAGGCAGGTGCCAAAACAGCAACAAAACATTAATAGCAATGGCAATCCAAAAGAGTAATCCAAGAGACAGGCTAAGGTCAGGACAGGCAGAAAAGGATCACAATCCAACGATCAAAAGCCAGACAGAGCAAAACTAGTAACAATACTGAGCAAGGAATGAATTTCTCTATGGTGTTTGAAGAGTCCATGTAATCAGTGTGTGATCATTGGCGATCCAGAAACAGGAGTGTGTGGGGTGTTCAAAGTGGTGTGAAAAAACTAATTACAAATACTCAAGCTACTGTAATTGAGTAGTTTTATAAATGTGGACTTTTACTTTCCCGTTGAGTACATTATTAGTGCAATATCGGTACTTTTCCTCCACTACTGTCCTTCATCCTGCAGTCACTACTGTATTTCTGTCTTGTCTATGGTCATTGTCTACAGTAGAAAGATCAGTCCTGTGATTCCTGTCCAATTAAATCACACATAGAAAGTAAATCACATCATACTGAACAGCCTCAAGACATGGGCGCTTTATAAACACAGCAAACCTTTGGGAAACATTAAAAATGTCCAAGAAGATGTTCAAAATCTGCACACGCACTGATCCAGAGACTGTTTATAGACTGCATGTCACTGAAAATGATGGATGTCGACTGTGTGAGGACTGAAATCACCAAACAGCCTTAAACAATCACTAAATAGAACGAATGAAGAATGGAAGGAAGGGCCAAATAAAAGGAAGGACCGAACAAGGAATGGAAGGAAGGACCGAACAAACTAAAGAAGGACAGAAGGAAGGAACAAAAACATAAAAGAAAGAATGAGCGAACAAATGAAGGAAGGAAAGAAGGAAGGACCAAATGAATGAAGGAAGAATTCAAGGAAGTACTGAACAAACTAAGGAAGAAAGGAAGGCTCGAATGAATGAACAAAAGGACCTAATGTAGGAAGAAACAAAAATATGAGCGAACGAACGAGTGAACGAAGGAAGGGGGGAACAAACAAATAATTGAAGGAAGGTTGGAAGGAATGAACGAAAATAGGAAGATCCCTAAGTACAGCACATGTTGTTTGTGCAGGGATGTGTAAACGTAACATTCTGTCAACGCATCAGCTTTTCTACAGTGTAATACTCACTGCTCACTACTCTTGAGGACTTCTAAAAGGGCTACTTTTACTCAAACTTTAAGTAATATTTACTAGATACTTTTACTCTACATTTTTGGGCAAGTAATGGTACTTTTACTCGAGTATGATTTTTCAGTACTCTTTCCAGCACTGGGAGTTCATAAAGTGACAGAATTGTAGTCCGGGTGAAGGTGCATGCAAGCCTGAGTCACTGGTGAGCGTGACACTAAGTACAGCTCTGTTGTTTATATATGTGAACCACATTGTGGCATAACAGTATGTTCTTTTTGTAATCACTGAAGGAAAATAGGATTTAAAAGTGTATAAATGCATAAATACAAGAACAGCAGTTGATGATTTAACCTTGAGGCAGACACTTTGTCACTTTGTCAGAACTTGTTCAATGTTTATTAATTCTCATGCCAAAATTTCAGGACATAAAACAATGCCTCACCCTTATTTGCCTTATATTAGCAAGACGTAACCTTTTTTCAGATGCATTTCGCACTAGGTTCTGTTCAGTGACATATATCAACACAATCTTCACTTTTTCCAAAAGCCTGACCTCAAGAACATATTGTTCATTACATTGATCAGGTAAGAAAAAATTTAATTTTCTGAATTATCTTTTTTGTATATATATATATTTTTTGATACTGGCAATCAGAAAGGAAACTTTAAAAAGCACCTCAATTCTTATTTAATAATTTAAACGATTTTTATTTAGCAACAGATTTTTGAACTTTTTGAAGTTTAATGAAAAGTTTAATTTTAAGTATATCTGATCAGCAAAACAATTTATTTATTTATTTTTCTGAACACAAATAATAAAAGTATATTGAGAAGGGACCTTTATTAATTACCTGTTTACCAATACCTGTCTCACTTATGTAACTAATGCCTAACACAGCTTATGCCGAGTTCAGACTGCATGATTTTTACAGTAGTCGTGTCACAGATGTGTTCTCACTGCGTGACTATCTGGGCTAACGTTTGGTCGCTGCTTTGTTTACACTGTAAGATGGATCAGCGACAGGGAGTTTCACACTGCATGACTTCAAAATAGGAAGAATCACCGACAACTTTGTCCAAACTACGTCTCACACCCAAACACATGCAGTATATCTTCTGTTATTAACTACATAACGAGAAAGAAGCCTTTAATGGGGTAGAAAATGTCCATATTTGCTCTCCTGGCTTTGAAGGGAATCAGCAATTTCTCCTCAACTGTTTTATTGTTTGACCGGGTTGGGTTGTGATATTGCTCACATGACACGTCAAACAGACACGGGGGCTCCTGCCAAATTTACACTCATTTTCCCTCCATTTCTCTAGTCCGAATAAACTGTAGATGAGCTTTTAACTTCTCCTCAACCTCCAGCTGCTTCTCTCAGATCGCATCTTTGATATTTCATATTGTGTGATTATTACGAGTGTGAACGTGCACCGATTCGCCTGTGGTTCTCAAAACCTGTCGGCAAGTCAAAATCATGCTAAAATCGTCTGAACTCGGCATAAGGTTCAGTCCTGACAGTGCTCTTGTCAGTCACAACACCACAGTGGTACAGTGACAAATGACAACTTTTTTTTCCTCTTCTTCTTTTTTTATTTTATTTTTTATATATATATTTTTTTTGTTTACTTAAAAAATAAATAACAGTTTAGTAAATTTGGAAACACTTGGATTTAAGCTGAATGAGGGGGATGTGTACATACCTTTGAAATAAGCCATGTCTTTTGTCCACAAATGAAATTGTGGACTGCATGAAATCACTATTTTTACTCTTAAATCAATTAAGCTGCATTTTCAAAAAAATAATTTGCCATTTAAATCAAATGTTAATACTATTAAGTGAAAAAGATACACCCTGCAGATGTGCTGGGACGCATCACTAATGTATGCTGGGCTGTTTCGGGTCTTTAAACATCAGACACCCTGCCGTTGTTGATAAAACCTGCGTTACAGGAGCATTCGATCCACCATTTTAATCCAGTGCCACTTGAGCAACATTTACTACAAAAAGGCCTCTACTCTACTCATTCATTCATTCATTTCCTTTTCGGCTTAGTCCCTTTATTAATCTGGGGTCGCCACAGTGGAATGAACCCCCAACTTATCCAGCATCTGTTTTACACAGCGTATGCCCTTCCAGCTGCAACCCATCTCTAGGAAACATCCATACACACTCGTACACTATGGACAATTTAGCCTACCCAATTCACCTGTACCACATGTGTTTGGACTGTGGGGTAAACCGGAGCACCCGGAGGAAACCCACGCAACCACGGGGAGAACATGCAAACTCCACACAGAGACACCAACTGACCCAGCCGAGGCTCGAACCAGTGACCTCCTTGCTGGGAGGCGCATGTTACTACGCCACCGTGGCGCCAATTTTACTCTACTCCTTTGCTGCAAATGTTACACTACATTACAGATGAATTTAATTTATCGAAACCAAGTAGGCATTTATATATCACAGACTGTACATTTATATTATTTTTAAATAGTTTGTTTACGTATACGCAGGGAACATTCTTTTACTTGCAGGAGCATAGAATGTCAGAAATTGATCCAAAACTATCCAGTGTGAAAGCAGTTAGCAATTATAATAAATTCCATTTGTTTTTTATGCAATGAATTATTATATGCTAGTGTAGACAGCTGAACATCAGTGGACTGGGCCTATTGATGGATTACATAAAATGGCACGTTCAATTGGCAATTATATGAAAACATATTCCGCTGTGTGAAACAAACCCCTTTTGTCAAATGATCCAAGAATGATGTTATTCATCATGCCATGTTTTTAAATTTCAGCAAAAAATGGCTTCAGCAAATCCTCCGGTACACTACAAAAGCAACGATGAATCTCCTGAAATGGGGTAAGAAAAGTAATGACAACATCCTTCACTCTATTATACCAGTATAGTGAAGCATCGGCCAGACCATACACACACTTTCTTAGCTTCCGAAGCTAGTTCTTTTACAGTTTGCCTCAGGAGGTGATATGATATAAAGGTCCCAGGGCAGTTCCATTCCTTGTAGAAATGCAGCTTTTATGTCCATAGAACTTTGTCTTTGACAAATCACTGCCACAAGGAGCCGAAGAGAGTCTGAAGAACATGATGGAGAGTCCTTTTTGAGTTTTGACACCTTTAGTTCTTCAAAACCTCATCCTACAAAATGAGCTTTGGGTAAAACCCCATTAGGTATCTCTTTGTAAGTGCAAACCCACCTAGTGGAAATGCATTTCTGTCCCTCGTCCTTCACTTCCTCAAAAACATGGTTATTTAACTTTTTATCTGATCCTGTTTTGCCAACTCAAATGTTACATCTTTTGTTACAAACACATCCTCGGATACATTAGTGAGGCATTAGCAACAATGTTTTGAATTTGTAGATTCTCAACATTTGACATGTCAGCAGATTCTGTGATACCTGCAACACCATTGGGCGTAATAAGCAACAGGTTATACCAGTTTTTATATTTGCCTGTAGCTTTACCTGCACGCACCGGGACTTCCAGTGATTCCCTAGTGTCTCGCAAGTGTGGCTTATTATATTATACTTTTAATTGCAGAGTGGCTTCAGATGCGAGATTGCACTTGCCAATTTCATAGGCATTTAATTGACCCTTTTTCATACATTTCAGAGTGATTTGTCACCTAAAGATTCTCAAATCTGCCAACATATCTGTTTTCTCCTCCTGGGAATGAGGGTTGCATTCTTAACCAAGATGATTTCTTCTTACTTTCTTTCTACTACGACTTTCAGTATAGAGAGCCAGCCTTTTATAATTGTCATGCATAGATGTAAAAGCTTCTTTAGAACAGCTATATCAGAAAGCTTTTTCGATAAGGGTATCATGAGAGCTTTCTGAAAAAGCCATCTCAGGAAAGCTCTTCAGAGTATATGTCTTAAACATATAAATCAACATTTGGGCAGTTCATCTGAGTCGCTCTTGCAAAGTCATGTTTTTAGCTGAAAAAGGATCTCATCTTTAGGATGTAACATTCCCATATTTCTTCCAGGCAGCGGTTCTGGTAATTGGTTTGTAGTTTTATCTGGACCGCACCTCCCGTAGCATTAGCTGATGGCTGATATATTTAAATGCACCATGTTCGAGTTCATCGAGTTCTCTGTCAGTGGTGCCTGTCCTTCCTCTTACATTTCTTCTCATCGCTAATAAACATAGGGACATCCAACTATGTAAATTAAGTTTTGTGTCTTTTACAATTAATTTCATTAAACCAACCAGACACCATACATACAGTGCATCTGGAGAGTATTCATAGTGCTTCACTTTTTCCACATTTGTTTATATTACAGCCTTATTCCAAAATGGATTAAATTTATTTCCTCAACATTCTACACACAATCCCCCATAATGACAATGTGGAAAAAGAGTTTCTGAAATTATTGCAAATTTAAAAAAAAAACAGTATTCACAGCCTTTGCCGTGAAGCTCTACCCTGAGCTCAGGTACATTCTGTGTCCACTGATCATCCTGGAGATGTTTCAGCAGCCTCACCTGGGGTCAATCCAGCTGATTAGACATGATTTGAAAAGGCTATATAAGGTCCCAGGGTTGAGAGTGCATGTCAAAGCACAAACCAAGCATGAAGACAGGAATGTCTGTAGACCTCCGAGACAGGGTTGTCTCGACGCACCAGGCTGGTGAAGGTTACAGAAACATTTCTGCTGCTCTGAAAGTTTTAATGAGCACAGCGGCCTCCATCATCCGTAAGAGGAAGATGATGAACCACCAGGACTCTTCCTAGAGCTGGCCGGCCATCTAAGCTGAGTGATCGAGGGAGAAGGGCCTTAGTCAGGGAGGTGATCAATAACCCCATGGTCACTCTGTCTGAGCTCCAGCGTTCTTCTGTGGAGAGAGGAGAACCTTACAGAAGGACAACCATCTGTGCAGCAATCCACCAATCAGGACTGTATGGTAGAGCGGCCAGATGGAAGCCCCTCCTCAGCCTGGAGTTTGGCATCTGAAGGACTCTCAGAACATAAGAAACTAAACTCTTTAGTCTGATGAGACTCAAACTGAACTCTCTGGAGTGAACGCCAGGCGTTACGTTTGGAGAAAACCAGGCAGCGCTCATCACCAGGCTGATACCATCCCTACAGTGAAGCATGGTGGTGGCAGCATCATGCTGTGGGGATGTTCTTCAGCAGCAGGAGCTGGAAGACTAGTCAGGATAGAGGGAAAGATGAACGCAGCGATGTAGAGAGACATCCTGAATGAAGACCTGCTTCAGAGTGCTCTTGACCTCAGACTGGGGCGACGGTTCATCTTCCAGCAGGACAATGACCCAAAGCACACCACCAAAATATCAATGGAGTGGCTTCACGACAACTGGGTAAATGTCCTTGAGTGGCCCAGCCAGAGCCCAGACCTAAATCCTTAATTGAACATCTCTGGAGAGATCTAAAAATGGCTGTACACAAATTGCTTCCCATCCAACCTGTTAGAGCTTGAGAGGTACTGCATGGGCAAAAATTCCCAAAGACAGGTGTGCCGAGTTTGTGGCATCATATTTAAAATTAGAATGTTGAGGAAATAAATTTAATAAATCCATTTGGAATAAGGCTGTAACTTAAAAAACGTGGAAAAACTGAAGCACTATGAATCCTTTCCGAATGCACTGTGTGTGTGTGTGTGTGTGTGTGTGTGTGTGTGTGTGTGTGTGTGTATATATATATATATATACTGTATAAAGAAAAATATTCATACACTAGCACAAACAAACACTAACAATTGCTATTTTATTTATTTTCTCTTTAAAAAAATTGTACAGACAGGAATTAACTGAAAATTTACTTTCTATATATGTGATGTGCAAAAATAAACCCATGATGTTATATTCACTTAAAACATTGCTAAAAAAAATTCCAGGTACATCATTACAAACAAATCAAATCATTTGGCCTCCTTACAGTCACTCCATATGTAAGCTGTTTGAATTCAAATCATGCTAACGCTGAACCAAACCTCTTTTTCAGATCATGCCATGATGCCATACTAATGAATCCTGGTCCTCCAGCACTTTATCAGCTGAACACTGAAAGAAAATACATTGATGGGAACAATAAAAAGGTCAGACAGTGGACATATGGACATAATTCCAAAAACACACAGAACAAAGTCATTCTGATGGTGGGAGAAACTGGCACTGGGAAATCAACACTCATCAACACCATCATCAACCACTTACTGGGGGTGAAGTTTGAGGATCAGGAGTTTTATCAAATTACTGAAGAACAACAACAAGGAGATCAAACCCGATCCCAGACCTCTGAGATCACAGTTTATGAGGTGTTTGTTGAAGAAAACCCAACATCTCTGACCATCATCGACACTCCAGGTTATGCACACACTGAAGGATATGAAAAAGACAGAGAGGTTGCAGAATATCTGAGCAGATTATTTGCAGATGAGGATGGGGTTCATTATATTGACGCAGTGTGTTTTGTGATGAAGGCGTCTCAGAATCGACTCTCTGGAAAAGAGCTTTACATCTTTCACTCAGTTCTGTCTCTGTTTGGTAGAGATATTAAGGACAACATAGTGTTTCTGCTCACTCATTCAGATGGAGGACCACCAGAAGATGCTCTCAATGCCATTAAAAGAGCAGATATACCCTGCAGAAGAGATGAAGACAATGAACCTGTTCACTTCTTATTCAACAACCGACAGAAAGCGAAAAGAAATGAGAAGTATGAGCAAAAGTTCAGATCTGCCTGGGAAATGGGGGAGAAAAGCCTAAGTGAGTTGTTCACACTCCTGGAAGAGAAGAACAGGAAAAGTGTTCAGATGACATTAGAGGTTCTGAAGGAGAGGAGACGACTGGAGGCCTGTGCCTGTAACCTGACAGAAAGAATCATTGAGAAGGAGCTTAAAACTAAAGAACGAACTCAGATTCAGGAAGTGCTCAAAGTGAACAGAGACAAGATCAAGAACTGCGAAAACTTTCCGATTGAAGTAGAGACAGTTTCTAAAGCAAAAGTCACCATTGAAAAGAAATTGTCAAACGACAAGGCAACCTGTTGTTTGGTCTGTGAGGAAAACTGTCATGATGAGAAAGACTGCTGGTGGGTCTCTCCAAAAGAGCTTTCAAAGTGTGGTGCATTCAAAAACAAGTACTGCACTGTGTGCTCATTGAAGTGCCACTACAGCAAACACGTCAAAGAAAACAAGAAATATGTCATGAAAAAGGAGAAAGTCATTATGACATTTAATGATCTTAAACAGCAGTACGACTGTTGTAATGAAAAGTCTGAAATCAGCTTTGACAAGAAAATATACAGAAATACTAAAGAGAAACATGAAAGTAACATGAAAGAATCTGAAAAGAAAATGGAAATAGAAGAAAAATTGATCAGGGATCTGGAGAAGATCAGAAATGAAAAGTTCAACCTAATGAATGAAGCTTATATCGTCATCATGATACTGTCTCAGATCGCTCTAAAAGCAGACAGCGCTTTCACTCTTCAGCATCTGGAGTTCCTGATTCCCAGACTGAAGGAGGAAGGAGAAAACGAATGGATAAACAACCTGGAGGAGCTGAGGAAGGCTGGAGAGGAGAAGAAAAACAAAAGGGCTTTACTTTATATGATGGATTTTAGCAAGGAAAAATGGAACCAGTTTGTAAGTCATGTAAAACAAAAACATGAATAGGTACAACAATTACAGAAAAACAGATGATTAAGCAGAACATACACTGATCCATCCGGTTAAACTAATTTTAAGTTACTGAATTTTAAGTTGCTATGTTGTAAGAAAATTCATAAATGTTCAACAGTTTACAATTTGAACAGGTTACACTCTCAATCGCTTAAACTCAGACTATTGCAATAGCATCTCATAGTCAAATTTCTCTTCAGTTGGTTTTATGTCTTGGGGGAAAAAAAATACACATCAAGATACAAAAATATCAAGATTAAAATATATTATCAGCAAAAACTTGTAAAAACAATCATTTGAAAACGTTTCATGTTAGCAACTGTGATAGATGGTGCGTATTGTGCCATCGTTAATATGAGACAGAGAAAATATAGGAGGAGGCCGCTCTTCTTTTCTGATCTCCCTCTGTTCCAAAAGTCAGTTCGCTCTGACACTATCAAGCGTAAAAGAAAGGCATGACGTGTCCAGCAAAGGGCGCGCGGGACTAAAAGACTGGCGGGGACGGCTATGGAAGGACCTTCACCTCTCCCTGAACTATCTATGCGGCTGGCAAATGTCACTCTCAATGCCTGACAATCTTTAGGTAAAAACTATGAAGACCAAAATGCATAAAGGGCTGTAAAACTGTCTGAATGTTGACTAAGTAATCACTTTGGTATTGATGAATGTCTTAAGTATATATGGAATGACTATACATTTGTTCCTAAGACATGAACTATGTGTTTCTCTGAGAGGAGGTATTTTTTAATTAGTGTTTAAACCAGGCTATATCGCTGGTCCTTGATGATTTATAACCTGTTGTGTTTACTATGTGTGGAACCTAAATGATGTATGGGGTGTGTGAGTGCATGAGCATAAAGCTGTGTGTCAAAATCACTAGTGATGTATTAGGGGAGCGTGACCTTAGAAATAGTTTTGTATGTAGCTGAGGGTATACAAGCTGAAGCATACCAATCAGCTTTGCACTTTCTAACTTCTCTGTACTGAAGTACGGATGCCCTTTATTCTCAAACGGAAAATAAAGTAAGGATTTTTTTTCCCATTATTTGTATTTTGTTTGTTCTACTTTTTCTCTGCATTTTATTTTAGTAATCAAATTGTTTTATTAACTTTTTCCACTGGAGTGGACATTGAGCTCATCGAGTTACCCTGTGTGGTAAGGTATGACTGATTTATTTTTCTCGTAGCGAAACATTATAAACATGATCCTTTAACTAAACTCTAGCTAAGAAATATAGTCTAGGGAGGATTCTGGTTTATCTTTATTTAATTAGGGTATTAAATAAAGGCGATCCAGCACACAACGAACACTGTAAACTCACCAGAGAAACAGATAAACCCATCAATTGTCATCAGCAATAAAACACTGCTTCGCCTGTGACACCATATATGTTTTCAGAGAAAAACAAAAAACAAAATAGCTTTACAGCCTTATATTCAAGATTAACTTATTGTGTATAAAGCTTAGCTCTTGATCGTTCAGTCACATTTCGTCTTGATGCTGAGCACAATGGCTGCATTTACACTGCAGATCTTGATGGTCAGTTCCGATTTTGGGACTGTATCCGATTTTTTGATGACCAGCTTACATAATCTTTTAAAAGTGACTCGTATCTGATGGTCTGCATTTACACAGCAAAGGTGCAATGAGCAGGAAGAAAAGAAAAGAAAAAAAAAAGAGCGGGTGCTGACTAACAGCTGATAATAAAAAAAGCCCACTTTTCTCCTTTCCTGATTTAATCTGTTCACCACAGGGTTTCTTCATTTTTTATTCTATTTAACAGGTTGTTTTATTATAGTTTATGTCAGAAAAGTTCTCATTTGTCAATCTTCTTTTAATCTAGGCCTTTTTAAACCAGTAGTCATCTTAATGTAATGGCCATCGTGTGATTTATGTACGTGATGTATGCAACAGTTTTGTGTTAGTTTATACTGGTTATGTGTTGGATGTTGCTCTCTCTCTCTCTCTCGTTAAACATGCTTAAATACCTATGCTACATGACAATATAAAAGCTTTGTTAGTCCTCGTGTTTGAGATTTAAGGTTTGGGACTGTGCTGAAGTCTGTTCTGACATGAAAACGTCAGAGTTGACGTCACTCACTATGGTTTTTAATGATGCGTGACTCACATTAAGAGGTAAATATCCAATCTTCTTGCTTACATTGCACACTGGTGTGCAGATACGATTTATATCTGATAAATTACCACATATGAACAAGGCCTGAATCTGATTTGAGTATATCGGAGTTCATGTCATTTTTTCCTGCTCACACGTACATGGGTCTTATCCAATCTTTGCCACATGGAAGTAAAAAAACGAGTCACTCGAACCATGCAGTGTAAATGCAGCCAAATAGATCAGGTAATGTTAAGACTCTCTAAAATTAAAGATGCAGTAGGTGATCTGCCAAAATGCTAACCGGTTAGCATATTATCTTTGGACGGCAGGGGAGGGACTGTGTTTAAAAGCCACGCCTCCTGAAATCGCGACCGCGCGCACCCTGATATGACACCAGACAACCCACTAGTTCATGTCAATCGCCAGTTTGAAATGTAGCTAGTGGTTGGCCAGCGGTGTGCAGGAATGACACATTACTAAGCCACACTTATGTAGGGCATACTCACACTATGTACAGTTCCCTTTAACCCGGACCAAAGCACACTCCCCTGACAGCCCGTAATCACATCGCATTCGGGCCTGAGCACACTTACATCAGGGATGATGCGCTGTTCAGTGTAAGAGAAGCGCTCTCGGAGATTTCAGTGGACATTTCTTTCTATCATTATCTGGTTTCAGTGGTGTGATATGCAGTGACACACAGTCAGATATTCCCCCGAACAGATCAGCCACTGCTGACGCTCATAAACACTCATGACATCCTCGTGCTGCAGGAATGAGGAGGTCTGCTGAAGGTGCAGCTGTGGTGCAGTGAGGGGTTTGTGTCCACAATAATCTCCCACAGTTTGTGTTCATTAAACAGTAAGAATGATTCAGAAATCCATATCAAACAGTCCTCAATAGTCACGTCTCCTCTTCAGTTTGGGGCTCAGGTGCGCTCTGCACTCACACTACAAGCGTACCGCACCAAAGCCCAAGTGAACCGCGCTCAGGCACACCTCTTCCAACCGGACCAGGGCCGGCCAACTGTACCGTGCCTGAGCCGGATTCAGAGCACTCACACTTCTAAAATTATCCGGGAAACGGGCCTGAGCACGGTTCGGATAGCATAGTGTGAGTACGCCCTTACATGCTATTTCAGAGTAAATATTCAGAGTAGCGTTAAACACTATAGGGAGCACGTCAGGCTAGGCGGGATAGCACTATTTACTGATGTTCTGTTGTTAAACTAAATATAAATCTGCATTATCGGTGCTGTAAAAGGATCTTATGAAACTGAAAATAGTCACATTAGGGAGATATCAGTGGCTGAACAACACTACCGTGCAAATAACCCATTCATAACAACACAATCTACATCAGCTCTGAGTGACTGAAAGAGTTTAAAACACGACATTACCGATCTAACAGAAACACTTCAGCCATGGTGTCGTCCTTCCTCCAGCAGCAAAACTAACTCCAATACTGATTAAGGATGTTAACAATTTTCAATTCAGCATTTGATTTTACCACGACTGGAACTGGGTCTCGTCTGCATGTGTCGTGAAAGTGTGTAATGAATGCACGGATATGCGTGAACAGATGCGCAGAAGCCCAAATCTACATCTGCTGACAGACAGTTTGGGCTGCTTATCAGAACTATGGGAGATGTCGGCCCGACAATATTTAATTGGACGAACATGTTTTAGTCTTATGCCTCACCCAGAATATATAAACACATATAGATGAGACGATACCCTACCGCACATGTAAGACTCTCTAACACAGGGCTGCTCAACCCTGCCCCTGGAGATCGACCTTTCTGCTGAGTTTAGCTCCTATCGTGATCAAACACACCTGAACCAATTAATTAGGACCTGAACAGCACTAGATAATTACAGGCAGGTGTGTTTGACATGGGTTGCAACTGAAATCTGCAGGACGGTCGATCTCCAGGAGCAGGGTTGGTCACCCCTGCTCTAACACTCTTCACCACAGTGGAGACTTCTGAAAACCTGTACATTCAATAAAACTAGGGCTAAGTAGTTTCCACCTTTATTGTCCGTAGTGTATGAGTGTGAATGAGTGTGTATGGATGTTTCCCAGTGATGGGGTGCAGCTGGAAGGGCATCCGCTGTGTAAAACATATGCTGGATAAGTTGACAGTTCATTCCACTGTGGCGACCCCAGATTAATAACAGGGCTAAGCTGAAACGAAAATGAATGAATTTCATAAAAATGATCCTTATTATGTTAATGTTACATGCAGTGGTTTTGTTCAGGTAGGGTGCATGACTGTTTGACTTTCATGTATTTTTTTAATATTGTCAAGCATTCTCTGAAAAACAAAAACATTTTATGAATTAAACATATTGAATAAAAAGGTATTTCTACATTTTACTTTCAACTGTGTTCGACTCATGTGATTTCTTCAGAACACATTGCATAATAAAAATGAAATCAAATTGTAAAGCTGAGACATCCTGATTTACATCCTGACCACAAGATGATCAAACAAACATTGAGTGTTTAATTACACATGGAGAAGTTCCTGCAGCTCAAATCAACAAAGCTTGACACAAACAAACCTTAGCTTCTCATTCTCACACAGACTGCTGATTGGTGTCATTCAAACGACAACTAAAAACCTAACTCTTCTCCATCACCTGAGCACTTCATAATAAAATAATTTCAATATTTTAGTAATAAGAATTTTAAAATCATCTAGCATATCCTTACTCTAGCACTTAATTCTCTGAGTACTAACCGTTCCTTTGTATAATTAGCACTTATTGTGTGCTTTGCCGCTTCAAAATGCGTTGCCTCTTCAAAAATATGTAATAACTTTAACGGTTAAAAGCTATAGAGGAACTACCATGTTTGTAAACATTCAGGATGCACGCGCAGAGAGGTTGCAGAAAAAAAAACAAAAAAAAAAACGGGAGCGCTAGCATTTACTGCGAGGGATTGACATCTGATGCGGTCAGGGGCTTAAATACCGGGGGGGGGGACGTGTCCGAGGGTTGTCCCCCCCTCCAAAAAATGTATATATATATATATATAAAAATTGCACCCTCCAACGTGAAAAATATATGTATCTATATCTAAAATAATTTTGTAAGTTGAAAAAACAAACGCAAAAAAGTGCATTTAGAAATAGAGTTCCCCCTCCCCTTCCTCACAGTGGTTTGGTCCACTGCCTGCTTTCGCGGTTCTCACCCACTCTACACAGACGAGACGAGCCAGGTGTACCGGTGCCGTGCTGCTGCAGCTAAATCACTGTTTAACTCCAGTACGTATGGTTTAATTCACTGTAAATAAAGCGATTTCTCTTTAATGTAGTTGATAAAGACTCATTCATAAATTAGTAGCATCAAAAATGCTGATTACCGATGTAATTTTCCATGAATGTGCTACATTAGCGATTAAAACATTACATGTCTAGTTAACGTAGGCTTGTTTACAATAGTTTTTTTGCATAGTGTGCTGCAACTAAGACGCCAAAGTCAATGTGACGACTTGTCATGGCATAATGTTAAATAAAGCAAGTTAAATTAACCCCTTAGAGATTTTACATACTGTAATTCTTTAAAAAATTGATTTTGTTACAAAACAATACTTATTTTTTTATATATCTTTTTCACAATAACCGTTTCAGTCATGTTTAAATTGTGTTGTATGTTGTTGATGGCTGGACTGTTAACAAGATAAAGCAATAAATAATTTTGAAGTAAAATCTGCTTTGTCATTGAACCTGAAAAATACTTTTGAAAATAACTATAATGACGCAGTATCCATGCTACAATAATAATGATAGAATCGAAGTTTTTCCACTGTGCCAACATATCTTTATAAGTACAATTTGACTGTATTATTTGTGTCCCCCTCAAAAAATTGCTCATGAGAAATTTTACATTCATTGTCCCCCTCTACTGTTAAATGAAATTTACGCCCTTGGATGCGGTTCAGAGTTTGTTGTTGTCTTAGAAATAATTTATATTGGATTACATATTACACATTATTTACATAATGCTTTCAGTGTATTAGAACAGCTCATCACCCAGTGATAAGCACAGTTATTCTGCTAAATTAACGTTAAAGTGAGCGGCGTTCGTCTGACGGGTCCATTTGTGATAGCAGCACCCTCCCAATGGATATTGGATAAGACGAAATGGCCGAGCATCCAACCATCTTACAGTGATTTTACAAGAGAGAATTTAAAGGGCAACAAGTCTTTGGATGCCTACAGTTGTAGATTCAACACTATGTAGTGCTAAAAACCGAGGTTCTGCCTAGCCAAAGACAAGGACAGAAGACGGAGCTGTACAAGGCCTGGGTAATCATCAACAAGCAAAACAACTGCATTCTGACAGTGAACTGCACCTGTAGGGCAGGGTATGTGGACGTGCATGTTTACAGTTCATTCTCAGCATTCAGCGTCCACAGTTTAATTCACCATATTTAACTGTTTCTGCTGAAAAATAAAAAAACATTGCTGCAATCAGAAACGAGTGATGTGTATGATTCAGCATACAGTAGGGTGAACTTACCTCATTTAACATGAGAACTGCAGAGTTCAGCATTTTTAAATCAGATCGGCACTCTATTCAGCTCCATTTTAGCCAAAGGCATCTGTGGTTGGCATTAAAAGCAGTGTGGTGTACGGTATAACTTAAGTTTTCTGTTTGTGGGCTTTTGAATTTGGCATCCTACCGCACACCACATGTTTGCTATTGCAACAGTTTTTTTTTTTATTATTGCAACCGGGGACCTGTGTGACGTAGGCTGGTTATTTGTCTATTAGTTAGTGATATTAGTAAATAAAAAAAAAAAAGTTATGATAATGTGGCGCGAGCGGGGAATAAGGCTTTATGTTGGTAAAAAGACCAGTATGATAACTGGCACTCTAAAGCCAACTTGAAACTAATACAATTTCAACTCTACTACGCCACTCATTACATTAAATACAGGTTCGTACCTCTAACAAAAGACAATGAGACGTGGATATAAAAAAAGTTTTTTTTTTTTATTACAAGGCAATTTTCTTTGTATCACAAATATTAGACAAGCATATACACTCTTTAAACTGGCAACAAGTGGTGGCAAGAAAAAATAAAATAATAAAATCATCCACCCGGAGGGGCTGGGGCTTACCAGTCAGGCAGGCTAGGCACTGGGCCCTAAAATGACCCAAATATTCACACGTGCACACTGTTAGATTCAAAACACCACACAGTGAACTTCACTGCACACCAGTGAGCAAAGGACTCATTATTAGGAGGACAGATCCACAACACACAACGGCCCGACTGACCATATTAGATGCCCCCAGCTCCTAGGGAAAGAAGAACACGGTTTTATTTTCTATTCACAAAATCACATATGCTAATAAATGGGCTCACAGAAAACAAGTCAAAAATTAAACTACCCGAGGGAGCAGCTACCAGTGCACATGGAGGAGACAGGCCCCAGCTCAAAAATCACAACCAATGTTCATTAAAAGTTGATGCACAAGGCCACAATATTGGAGCAGGACAAAAAGGTACCACAAAAGCAATATTTAAAGCAAAACAGCCCGCAAGACAAAAACAAAATTTAAATTGAAACAATTAAACAGTTCACGTAGAACTACAGTTTAACAAAGAAAACATGCAAAGAAAAGCAAGCAAAGCAAAACAAAACCACAGCATCCAGCACGTGCCCAAGGAGAAGACACTCAAGTCCTAATTCTATCTGTTATAAAAACAGAGCACAATCAACATACCTTTCAAATGTAGTGAACAACATACAGTACCACTACACAAGATGCCAGTCATCCCTCCGGCAGACCAAGGCGTCCATACTAATAACTAATTAAACATATACAAATAAAATGTATATCCATAATTGTTCAATATACACAAGACGTACAAGCGGTAGCACTCGGACACGGGAGCGCGCAGAAATGTCAACAAACATCACGAGGAAAAGCTCAGCATTATGAAGCGCGATTCCATAAAGGCTCGCGATGGCTCAAAAAACCACTCTACCGTACAAATAGGAGCCGAACAGACACCAGCCTTCCAAAACAAAAAGTTGAATTAACCCCCTCAAAAAAAGCACCTTTAAAAAGGAAAGTGAAAGGGCTTAACCAGACGCACAGCAGCAAAACACCCACCGCATAGAGTCAGTTGAATGATGACGCAATTTCCCCTATTCTTGGATGGCCTCTTATACATCCCTTAAACTCTAGTTGATCATGGGCGTTCATAAATACATAATGCATAACATCTGCTACAATCACTAATAACCTTCACGTAATGTGATTGTAATGCAGTAATGTGCACCTTTTATAAAGCTGCTTTAAAGCATTAACTATTGTGAAAAGCGCTATATACAGTGAATGTAAATAAACTTGAACTTAATTGAGAGAATATGTGGATGACTGGTGGTGAGTTTACTGTTACCTATGCCATTATTTAACACAGAAAAGATTAATGTTCTGCATTTTAACTCAATTTACTATAAAAAATAAAATAATAATAATAATAATAAAATAAAATAAAAACGCACTACATGTTTTCCCGAGTCCTGTCATCGGTCACTGAGTGAAGTATAATACTGTGGCATAACCTAGGAAGGCTGTTTTTTTTCCTTTTCTTTTTTTTTTCTTTTTCAACCAACCAGAAATACCAATCAGCTGGAACAGATTTGGGAGGACAGATGGTCTAAAATACTAGTTTTTTTTATTTTTTATTTTTTAAAAATTATTTTGTGAAAATTACTTCACGAATAAACAGATTGTATGGCTGATTTTAAAAATTAACCCTAACCCTAAATTCAGATAAAACTCAGGCCAAAAACCTACACTGTAAAAAGTAATGAGTTGAATTTACTTAGAAAAAGTGTGGAAACTGATATCCTCAAATTCCTTAAGAAAACTAATTCATAATTCTTGGATTAAAAAAGCTCACTAACACTTTGTACAGGTAACTCGCATATTTTTGTAAATAGAACTACAAAATGAGAGTACTTGACAAGTTAACCCAACTTACAAAAGCAAGTTAAGCCAAGTATACACAACTCAAACACAACAGTAATCTTAACTCCACTGCTCGTTCATTTCACTAAGAAAATGTGTGGAAACTGATTGTAAGTAAATTGTACTCAAAACACTGAGTTAATTAAACAAGACAGACGACAGATTGGCAGAACACTAAAACAGTTATTTGTTCCATAACACAATTTCAGAATCACATCACAATGAGGACATTTGCCCATAAAACACAATTTTACCTTTTTTCTTTTTTGTTCAATGCACAAATAAACAAACAGCACACTGAACACTGTGCAAAGCTGAGTGCTGTAGAAATCATATATATCTTCTTTTTATCTTTCATTTTTTGTGCCAGTTGTTTGTGCCAGATAGCACTATGAGGGTGTCCAGGCCTTTAGTACAATATAGTTTATCTTAAGTACTATTTACTCAAGATGTTTAGTTTAGGCACTAAATACTCCTAATCAACCTAAAGGCACGTTGTTTTCAAACAATAATGAATGATATTAAGCAAACATTTTCAAGAGTTCCCACTGAGCTGATGATTGATTATAAAGTGTATTTGGCATGTTGTCCCGGGAGAGAGCCCTGAGCTCATAAGATCCTCGAGCCCGGGGCTCCCTCCTGTTTGAAGGGCGAGAGGAGAGTTGAGCTCAGGTAAGTCTCGAGAACTCCCCCTGCTTGTGAACGTGCTGAGATATGTCTGACTAGAGTTGCTTTAAGATGCTGTTTAAAAGTAGTCGATTTACTTATGTAGTATGTTTTTTGGACGGTGGGAGGAAACCGGAGAACCCGGGGAAAACCCACGCAAACACGGGGAGAACATGCAAACTCTGCACAAAAATACCAACTGGCTCGGGGAGAGGCCAAACCAGCTGTGTTCTTGCTGTGAGGTGCTAACCACTGGGCCACTGTGCCGCCCAATAGGAGTAGAGGAGGAGTTGGGGTGGAAGGGGGGATTCTTCAAGACGAAGATGACCGGAGTGGGAAGCTCTGGTGATTTATAGTGTGTCGGATTCGTCTGATTGGTGCAATATGCTGAGCTGATGTGGTACCAGCTGTGTCATAAGCAGAATAGCACGTGATCCTCTCGAAATTAGTTTATAAATAAATCCCACTTGCTTGACATTATCTGCAAAAGTGTACCTGATGGCTGATACAATGGTTCATGCTGCATGCATTATGACTAATTCATCACACTGATCAAGTGTTAACCACACTGACTGCGTGCTTAGAGCTCATTTTGCGTGATGAGAAGACTCTTCTAAAACCATGCCGGTGGGTTAAGTGTCTAAACAGCACAACAGGAAGCGGTTATGTTTCACTATTATAAAGCAGTCAGAACTACTTTCAGTTTCATAGCAACTCTGCAAGATGATTAATGAAGCTATTTTAAGAGACAGAACTGCACATGAAATCACACACAGCACAGCTGCTTCTTCTAACAAAGAAAATCAGTGTACATTTAACTCAGTTTGAGTTTAACTGAACACTCCTTGGGTGTACATATGACTCCATTTTAGAGTTAAAATATCACTTTGTAAAGTGTGGAATTTGTACATTACTCAGAGTTCATTTAACACAGTAAGAGTTTATTCTTACATCAAACTGGAGTGTGTGTTACCCTTCAAAGTGTTAATATATTACCTTTTTTCCTATATTATTTCATGGTGTGACAGATAACAGCAATCAAACATGTTGAAAATAGTTTTAATTGAGTAAATGCTCGTTAATCCTTTTAGAAATACTTTCGATACATTCATCTCTTTGCATTTTAAAATGCAACAAGACATGCTTCAAGTTTAAGCAAAACATACTGGTTTGATCACTGTCTGAAAGATCCGGTTCAAGTAAAAAAAAAACAGTACTAGTGGGAAATACTCTGCATATTGGGTTAAAAGTTTAACACTGAAAAACAAAACATCTTAAATTCCAGTGTTAAATATACAGTGCTTTTTTTTTTGGTGTTGTTCAGTGTTTAAACCGGAGTACATTTTAATCCATGAGTGTGAAAAATTATATTTAAGTGTTTTTTTTTTTTTTTTACTTTTAACCCAATGTGCAGTGTATTTCTGTAATGCAAAAAGTTGAATGTATTGAAATTATTTCTGAAAGGATTAATGAACATTTAATCAATTATAACTATTTTAACATGCGGTCCTGTTTTAACATTTTAACTATTTTAACATCCTGTTTCATAATGGTTCAGCTTTTGCCGCTGTGTGCATTAATACTGCATGTGTGTCGCTGTTTTAATATGCTGGGAAACCGGGGGGTTAGTTTCGGGGGTGAGGTGTCTGAAATACGAAAACGAAAGTGTTGGCAGATATGCTCACACACACACTATGACTACTTCAATGTTGATAAGTCGTGGTGGGCATTCTCTCGCGCTGAATGATGTCGACCAATCGCAACAGACTGGGTCATCGATCCAATCAGCACAGTTTAGCATCGCGCTAAGGATGGGTTTTGGAACAAATGAATCACTGAACGATTCATATAGGAGTCGCTGGGATAATGAGGGAAAAATAAATGCAGATTATAAGACAATGAAAGTGTTTTTTGACCATGCATGCAGATCAGCCTGCTGTTGGAGACCCCCAAAACCAAAATATGACCCTTTTTAATCTATAATAGGGGCTCTTTAAAGCTGCAAGCAACGATGAAAGGGACCTGTTACTAACAAAAAAAATGTTACGTCAAATTATACATGACGATCTCTGTGTTAAAGGCATTCACCCCAACCCTCTCCATTGTTCTCACTATCCTCTAAGTTGGGATGGTGGGCCAAATCAAAGGTTACAATGGGCCAACTTTGACCCCGTGGGCCCTACTTTGGGCATCTCTGCTTTGGAAAGTGTTATTTTATCTCCAAAATGGAGGGAGTCATGTGTAAACCGAAGGAGTGTTAAGTTAAACTCAAACTCAGTTGAATGTACACTGATTTATTTTGCTGTGTCTTTCACACTCGTGGATTAAAATGTACTCCGGTTTTAACACTGAACAACACCAAAAAAAAAATAATAATAATAATAATATCACACTGTATATATATATATATAACACTGTGTGCTGTTTACATTTGATGCTAAATGAATGCTCAAAGAAAACACTTCGATTAATTATACAGCAGCTGTGCATCAACCTAAAGGCATGTTGTTTTCTAACAATCATTTATTAAACAAACATTTTGCTTGAAATTATCTGCAAAAGTGTATCTGATGGCTGATACAATGGTTCATGCTGCATGCATTATGACTAATTCATCACACTGATCAAGTGTTAACCACACTGACTGAGTGCTTAGAGCTCATCTTGCATATAAGGATGAGAAAAGACTCTTCTAAAACCATGCACACATTTATTGAATGCTATTTGTATTCCATTTGACATTGTAATAACATCCAGCGACATTCAAACAATCACAGACGTTCATTATTGATTTTCACTTACCCTGTGCAATGTTAGTTACAAAAAAAATAGACCATTTCAAGCAGCATTAAATGCACACCCTGTGGTTTGCTTCATATGTGATGCATTTCCAGGAAACCACATCATTTCACACCTGTGTCTAATAAATATCAGACACTTTCTGAGTCCAGACCACACTTCACTTCAGCTCTTTCATCTACAGAAACTCAAGAACATCACAGGTAAATCTGCATCCTCTTCAAATTGAGAATCATTTAAATCAAACACGTGATTAAAAAAACACGTGATAAAAGCAGCTCAGATCATCTTAAAGCTGCATAGCTTTATCACCATAGAAAATCTCTGGAAATGAGCAGTTAAGTATTTGTGATTCATGTTTTCTATGCTTTTGAACAGCATTTCCTCTAACAACCACTGAAAAGTGTGAAAAAGTGAGAGTTTTCATTACATTATTAATAGTCTGACACATGTTCTAAATAAATCTAGTAACACACTGACAGTACCTTAATATTATTGTATGCGTTTATTCATTATTTAAACTTCTAAAAACTCACTATGTTAAAACTGTAGAGTTGAACGGACAACACCAAAAGTTGACAGAGGTTAGCTATATTTTATAAATGTATTGTTAATAAGGACTACTCTTAACTGTAATTCTCAGAATGGTGAAGGTTGGTTTGTTGGTTGAACACATCAAATCATGGTGAATTTGTTGTGTTTTCTGATGGTGCGAAACAGCACGACTATCATATCTGTAGTTCCTGAAAACTACTCTATTCTCTCATGCTATGTAATATCAATCTGCCTGACATTTTACAGCAGCAGATTGTCATGACTATAACAACAGAATGAGAGTATAGTTCCTAGAAATATTGACCTAGAAAATTTAAACTTTTCATTTTCCGTTGATCTTATTACACCAGGGGTGTCAAACTCAGTTCCTGGTGGGCCGCAGCATCGGATTAAATCCGATTAATTGAATTATGCTAAGCTAATAGTGAACCAGCCAGAACAAGAAATCGACTTAATGGATTCAAAAATTGTTCAAGTCAACAGTTTAACTCTAGGAAACATGTAAAATGAGGCTTAGTCAAAAAAGGTGGAGTGTTCCTTTAATGAAAAACACCTGTCAATAACAAAATAAGGAAACTTAATTGACCTGAATTTATATATATATAAATATAAAATAATTGTTTATTAATCGTAACTAAGCTAAAATTAATCAAGATTTTGATTTTCGGCCAAATCGCCCAGCCCTAATACTGTATGTGTGTATATTATTGCACTGTCTATGTTTGTTATCTTATTACAGAGGCTTTTCACCCAAAAATAAAAATGTACTGCCTATTTTCTCACCCTCAAGTTGTTATAAACCTTTATGAGATTCTTTTTGAAGTTTATTTATAAACTAATTTCGAGAGGATCGCGTGCAGATGATTGCTTGCAGCTGGTCTCGCATTATTCAATTTATGATTCACCAATCAGACGATTCCTAAGCCACTAGAAATACTCTAAGCTCCACATCACAGCCATCTTCGTTTTGAAGAATTCCCCCTTCCACCCCTACTCCTTCTCCTTTCCTAGATGGGTGGCACGGTGGCCCAGTGGTTAGCACTATTGCCTCACAGCAAGAACATCACTGGTTCAAGTCCATACCAAGCCAGCTGACGTTTCTGTGTGGAGTTTACACGTTCTCCCCGTGCTCAGGTGGGGTCCCACCGTCCACAAACATGCAGCTTAAGTTAATTGACTAATCTAAATCAGCACCATAGACATGCTCCTAGTAAGTAGTTATCTCTGAAGAGCGATCACTATCTGTTCATCAGCTACTACAGCAGGGGAGTTCTCCAGATCTACCTGAGCTCAAACTCCCCTCTCGCCTTGCAAACGGGAGGGAGCCCCGGGCTCGAGGATCTTCTGAGCTCAGGGCTCTCTCCCATGCCAAACAAGCTTTATAATCAATCACCAGCTAAGTGTGAACTCTTGAATTTCTATTAAACACAAAAGAAGATATAAAGCTGAACACCTGTATCCCTTGACTCTCATAGTTGGAAAAACAAATACTATGGAAGTCTGTGGTTTCAGTTTTTTCAACATTTCTCAGTATATCCAACTTAAACAGGTTTGGATCAAGTGGAGGATGGTTAAATGAGCAGATTTTTTGTTCTGGGTGAATTGTCTCTTTAACTATGACAATGAACTGTGCATCTAAACATCTTTGCCATTGCTGTTTACAGGATGAGGTGTACGGTTCTCCTCTTGCTCTTTGTCATTGTGGCGCTCACTGATGGATACAGCGGAGGCAACATTTCTCTACTTACTAAACGATCAGCTCCTTGTCAAAGATCTCGGAATGACAATGCTTTCAATGCTTTCGTGAGGAAACACATCGTCTTGCTTAATTTCGATGTAACAGTGCTGGCCAACTGGGGATATTACATATTAGCCATGGGATTCTGTAACCCAAAGCGCCACAAACAATCCTTCCTCCATCAAGCCGATGCCAATAAAATCATAAGCATCTGCAATGGAGAAGGAATCGTAAAGAAGGGCAACCTGTGCACCAGCAAACGTCAGTTCACAGTTTTTGTTGTTAAAAGCCAACTGATTAATGGAGAATGTAAATATCAGCTTCAGGTTGAGAACTCTTATGTGACTGTTGCTTGTGACACCATTGAAAACTATTGTTTGCCTGTTCACTACGAAGGACAAAACAGCATGGCACCACCTCAGAACGGTCGGATCTGCAGAAGTTAGAGTTTCCAGAAGCATAATGTCAACATACATATAACAGCAAATGAGTTCTGCTTACTGTCTATTGGAGGTTTTCTAAGTGTAAAACAGAGGAGTTTCCAGAGCATGCTTTAATTATTAATATTATTCAGCAAAGAGAGAGTGAAGATCTAAAGGAGGAGGCTTGAAATGTTGCTTTTAATCATTCTTTAAGTGTTGCAATGCCATGTAATGTGTATATTTGTAAAAGCATTTCAATGAAAAATACTTTCCAAAGCAGAGTTTGGTATTTTAATATATGAACTGCCTAATGTAAAGCATGAATGCAGTGTAATACGCTTCAAATAAAAGTATTTGGCAAAACAATTCTGTGTCCTCACTGCTCTTCTGGAGAGTCATTTTGAATAAATGCAATGAATGATATATAATTCAAATATTTTACACACCTAAAATGCCACTGTTTTTTGTTTTTTCAGCAAAACTGACTTAAATGACTAAACATTTGCTCAAGTATGTAAAACATTGTCTGATGACAAGAAATGTTTGTGATATATCTCACGCAGAACCTCCCATCATCGCTAAACTCTTGCCCATTTTGGTTGCATCTCTCTGCAAGTATTATTAGACCACAGTGCTGCATTTGATACTACTGACCACAAAATTCTCATCACAAGTTTGACAATGATATTGGTTTTAATGGGACTGCACTGGCACTGGGCGTGGGCGGTTAACCGTTTTCAAGGTATACCGCGATTTGGTAAAGTCAAGGTTTTAAAACAACCAAAATTTTCTGCTATACCGTTCCTAAGGTATGGGTAATAAATATATATATATAAATATATATATTGTAAAAAAAATCAGTGTTTTTGAAAATAACGAAGACAGCAGAAGTCAAGGATTCACTTGAATTATTTAGCCTGACATGTTTACTGCTCTTAAATACTTTAAATGTTTCTCAAAATAAAATATATTGCATTCAAAGGGGAAAAAAATGTTTTTTTTAGCCAGACATTTAAAAAGAATATATTTTAGAGCAGTAAACAAAATACCGTCATACTGTGAAACTGTGATATTTTTAGCCAAGGTTATCATACCTTCAGAATCTTACGCCGGCCCATGCCTAACTGGCACGGTTCAATCATCAATATGAATGTTATCAATTAATATCTGTAAATAAAGAGATGTCATATAGATCAGTGGTTCCCACCTTTTTTTTTTTTTTTTTGCCTGAGACCCCATTTTCCCCCGGAAGATATTGTAAGGTACCCTCCACATTTAATGATATTATGATTATTAGTAGACTGTCTACCTAATATCTGCTGATACTGACATTCAACAGACATTTAACTGACTATAAGAAACTTTGCAAGTACATGTCAACTTACACTAACCCCAACCTAACACTCTACTTAGAATCTAATGAGAACTAGTTGCAATGTAGCTTAAATTCAACAAACGGACCATCAAAATAAAGTGTGACCTGATGTGCTAACTAGTGCTAATTTATATGCTAATATTTTGCTAATTTCAAATCATCATCCACTAAACAGAAATAAATGAACTGACTCAAGAGCAGTAACTGATGCTTCAGATGATGTGACAAGAATATCTTTATTAGTCAAATACAACATTGCACTCAAAAAAATTACTTTTGCTGCTTGTTCAAATTAGTTATTTAAAATGAGTTGAAACAACACAGTTCTTTGAGGTTTTTTTGGACAACTTAATTGTTTAATGTTCAATCTACTTAAATTTGTAAAAAATTATTAAGTTGCCTTAATCGATTTGTGTTGAGAAAACATGAAGGAATTATGTGGAACCCAGCATTCTTTACAGTGTGCATGAACAAACAAAATTATGTCAGCTGAACAAAACAAAAGATTGTTACTGAGAAGAACTAAAAACACAGTTGTTGAGACAACTCAAAGTTTATACTGCATCAAGTTGCCTTGTTTTTTTGTTTTCTCAACAAATTATTTTTTACAGTGTGCTTCTAGTAGATATCATTAAACATGGAGTTACACTTGAATAAAAAAGGCTTTAAAATCAAATAAAGTCATCATACGAATTCATAACTACAGAAAAAGTGGGCATCATGGACTACATGACTATACCACAAGGAAGATTTTACTTAAGAATATATTTTAAAAGACTCTGACCGACAGAATGCATTGCAGAAACGCCAAAACTGTGTGTTGTTTGCTGATGGAAGGAGTACTGGAAAATCATACTCGGGTAAAAGTACCATTACTTGCCCCAAAATGTAGTGCAAGTAGAGTAAAAGTATCTGTAGTAAATATTACTCTAAGTATGAGTAAACAGTAGCCCTATTAGAAGTACTCAAGAGTAGTGAGTAGTGCGTATTACACTGTAGAAAAGCTGATGCGTTTACAGAATGTTACATTTACACATCCCTGCTCAAAAAACATGTGGTGTATTTAGGGTTCTTCCTATTTTCGTTCGTTCCTTCAAACCTTCCTTCAATTATTTGTTTGTTCTCTCTTTCATATTTTTGTTCCTTCCTACATTAGGTCCTTTTGTTCATTAATTCGTTTGGTCCTTCCTTCTTTCTTCCCTTCATTTGTTCGCTCATTCTTTCTTTCATATTTTTGTTCCTTCCTTCATTAGGTCCTTTGTTCGTTCTTTCCTTCCTTCCTTCCTCAGTTTGTTCAGTCCATCCTTGAATCCTTCCTTCATTTACTTGGTTTTTTGATCCGTCCTTCCATTCCTTATTTGGTCCTTCCTTTTATTTGGCCCTTTCTTCTATTCTTCATTCGGTCATGTAGTGATTGTTTAAGGCTGTTTGGTGATTTCAGTCCTCATACAGTCCACATCCATCATTTTCAGTCACATGCAGTCTATAAACAGTCTCTGGATCATTGTGTGTGCAGATTTTGAACATCTTCTTGGACATTTTTAATGTTTCCCAAAGGTTTGCTGCGTTTATAAAGCGCCCATGTCTTGAGGCTGTTCAGTGTGATGTGATTTACTTTCTATGTGTGATTTAATTGGACAGGAATCACAGGACTGATCTTTCTACTGTAGACAATGACCATAGACAAGACAGAAATACAGTAGTGACTGCAGGATGAAGGACAGTAGTGGAGTAAAAGCACCGATACTGCACTAAACATGTGCTCAAGGGGAAGGAAAAGTCCACATTTATAAAACTACTCAGTAAAGTACAACTCCTGAGAAAAACTACTCAATTACAGTAGTCTGAGTGTCTGTAATTAGTTACTTTACTCCACTGGTTGTTTGCCTGCCATCCTTATGCTGTGGTAACACTAGAGTTTTTGCATGCGAAACTCTGTAGTACAGTGCAGTGAAAGGGGTGGGATTAAACAAGTTGATAAGACATTAAAAAAGTTTTAAATTTCTGTCTAGAGAGGTCGTGTTTTGTTACTCGATTGGTCTCACGCAGTCATGTGATGCGATTTCGCAGGTCACAGGCTTGCGTTTCCGGTCTGACGCATTCGCGTGTGTATGAATGGAAGTCTATGGGGAGAAAAGTGCAGTGTGACCGCAGCTTTATTCTAATAAACTGTGTATATATTGAGTTACCCGGTTCCCGTTCCCTCAGTGACAAGAATCTACGGTCACACTTTATTTTGATGGTCCGTTTGTTGAATTTAAGTTACATTGCAACTAATTCTCATTAGACTATAGATGTACTGTTAGGTTGGGGTTAGTGTAAGTTGATATGTGCTTGCAAAGTATCTTATAGTCAGTTAAACGTCTGTTGAATGTCAGTATCAGCAGATATTAAGCAGACAGTCTACTAATACTCAAATGGACAATCGAAATAAAGTGTTGCCGAATCTACTCATGCAAATGAGCTTTCAAGAGTTCACACTTAGCTGATGATTGATAATAAAGCGTGTTCAGCATGCTGTCCCGGGAGGGAGCCCTGAGCTCATAAGATCCTCGAGCCTGGGGCTCCCTCCCGTTTGCAAGGCGAGAGGAGAGTTTGAGCTCAGGTAGATCTGGAGAACTCCCCTGCTATAGTAGCTGATACAGATAGTGATTGCTCTTAAGAGATAAATACTTACTAGGAGCATGTCTATGGTGCCGATTTGGATTAGTCAATAAACTTAAGTTGCATGTTTTTGGACGGTGGGAGGAAACCGTTGTGAAACCCACGTGAGCAGGGGGAGAACGTTCTTGTTGTGAGGCAACAGTGCTAACCACTGGGCCACTGTGCCACCAATCTAGGAAAGGAGGAAGAGTAGGGGTGGAAGGGGGGATTCTTCAAAATGAAGATGGCTGTGATATGGAGCTTAGGGTATTTATAGTGGCTTAGGAATCGTCTGATTGGTGAATCATAAATTGAATAATGCAGCACCGACTGTGATCAATCATAAGCACGTGATCCTCTCCAAATTAGTTTATAAATGAACTTCACATATAATGTGGAGCATCATGAAGTTACACTTTGTAATAATAAATCAAAAGAAGTGCTGCATGAAAAAAAAAAAAACAAAGAAATTATTTAAATATAAGTTCTGCACCTTCGCATAACCTTTGTCATACCCTGACGCACACCTTTCAAAAATGTAAGTATGTAAGTACACAAACACAATGCAGAGCACAACTATTGTGATTTGTAGACGAGTGTGAGCGGGGCAAGGAGCTGATCACATTAATGTTTAGAAGTCTTGAGTCCCACAGAGGAGCTTTGGATATAGTATATTGTTGTTTTGTTTTTATTTTAGTATTAAATTTGCTGAACGTTCCCGTTTCCCTTCACACAAAAGTTTATACCACTGTTATACAATGACTTGCTTAATTAGCCTGATTATGCCTTTAAATGTGACTTTAAGCTGAATACTAGTATCTTGAAGAACATCTAGTCTAATATTATTTACTGTCATCATGGAACGATAAAAGACATCAGTTATTAGAAATGAGTTATTAAACGCAAATACCACTGCAAATCATGTAAATAAAAACTGGCAGCAAAATCTGAGGGCAATCTCTTAATTAAAGCAAAAACAACACTGCAATTAAAGGTACCAGCAATTAATGAAGATCAAATGTAAAAATGCTCAAGCAACAGCTGAAGCGCAGTTTAAAAGTTCTGTGTTCGCAGATGCAAAACTTAACGTTAATCCACCATCAGGTACCCCAGTATTAATTCAGTATAGTAGTTTATAAGCAGATTTGATTAGAGTGCATTAGCATTTGAAAGAACAATAAAAGGGATCTACAGACATTCTCACTGTAAGCAGTCTCCTTTTCACTATTTGGCTTGTTCATTTCTCATCGATGAAGAGTTTTGTGAGTCCAGC
>CAIGQQ010012042.1:343599-371018 GCA_903798035.1 Danio albolineatus | reverse complement strand
TAGATAGATAGATAGATAGATAGATAGATAGATAGATAGATAGATAGATAGATAGATAGATAGATAGAAGTCTAATTTTATAAAATAAATATTACAAATATTAGAAAGATTGAATAAAAGAATAAAGACTGATCTTCATTTGATGTTGGCCAACATGTAAACAACACGTGATCGATATAGTATTAATATTTATTAATATAATAATATTAATATAATACATAAATGGCTAAACAGTGAGAAATTAACGTTTTAAAAACGTGCACGGCTCTCGCACGTACTGTAGCCTATATTTGACGCACATGTAAACAACACATGTGTTCTGGGCGAGCAAGTAAGCTTTTATGCACTGGATACGCATAAACAGCTATTCTAAACAAATGTTTTCCACAGACGTTGCCGTCGCTGGTTTAAAATGCCGACTGTACGCAGTTTGCGTAGATTACGCAGCCACGCCCCCTAGGGTCACAGATTACGACGGTGACAGAATATGGTGTAACACCGGCTATGTGTCGCCTCAGCAACCGCCCTTAAACCCGAACTTGATTCTGATTGGTCAATGCTCAGCCAATCGTCAAGTGTGCTGATCGTAAACTTAAAAAGCACAGTCAGTCTCGCAATTGCTGCCAGCTTCCTGCAGCCAATTAGACACAAATGCCTGGGATCAAGACTACACAACAATTTTTAGGATAGAATTACAACTAGAAATAATTTAAAAACAACATGCACACCGGCCCACTAAGGACGCGGCCCACCGGGAATCTCCCGGTTGTCCCGATGGCCAGTACATGCCTGTATGTATATACAGTATGTCACAAAAGTGAGTACACCCCTCACACTGCAGAAATGACTCTTTGACACAATGAAAAGGAGTCAGTGTAAAGTTTTTTAGCAGTGTAAATTTAGTGTCCCCTCAAAATAACTAAAAATACAGCCAATAATAACTGAACCCCTGGCAACAAAAGTGAGTACACCCCTTAGTGAAAATGTACAAATTGAGCACAATTAGTCATTTTCCTTCCCCTGTGTCATGTGACTCATTAGTTTTACACTGTCTCAGGTGTTTCTAGATAGCAGGTGAGTTAAATTTGGTATAAAAGCTCTTCCACTCTCTCAACCTGGCCACTGAAAGTTCAACATGGCATCTCATGACAAACAACTCTCAGAAGACCTGAAAAAACACATGTTTGCTTTGCATAAAGCCTAGGCTATAAGAAGATAGCAACACTCTGAAACTGTGCTGCAGCCAAGGCCATTCAATGCTTTAAGAGGACAGGTTCTTCTCAGAACAGGCCTCGCCATGGTCAGCCAAGGAAGCTGAGTGCACGTTCTGAGCGTCACATCCAAAGATTGTCTTTGAAAAACAGACGGATAAGTGCTTCCAGCATTGCTTCAGGTATTGAAGGGATGAGAGGTCAGCCTGTCAGTGCTCAGACCGTACGCCGCACACTGCACCAAATTGGTCTGCATGGTTGTCCTCAAAGGAAGCCTCTTCTAAAGATGCACAAGAAAACTCGCAAACAATTTGCTGCAGACATTCAAACTAAGGACCAGGATTACTGGTACCATGTCCTGTGG
The DNA here is from genome assembly GCA_903798035.1 of Danio albolineatus. Lineage (NCBI taxonomy): Eukaryota > Metazoa > Chordata > Actinopteri > Cypriniformes > Danionidae > Danio > Danio albolineatus. The sequence goes on along the minus strand of CAIGQQ010012042.1, from coordinate 369,443 downwards.
TCTAATGAGACCAATGACACCAGACGCGGCACGCGCGGCAAAATCGCGCGAGTAAATAGACGCGTAAACATTTGAGTTTACTCGCTTCTTTCGCGCGTACAAATCCGCTTCATTTGCGCGTCAAATCCGCTTCATTCGCTCATCAAATTGACTTGAGAAAAGACGCGGATTCGCCTGATGGGCAGGGCTTCTGTCTATGGGTGACTGTAGCTTTATTGCTAAATGGCTAACAGGGGTTTTATAGAGAGAATAACTGTGTTAATGTGCTTTATGAAGGCTAAAAAACAGCGTTGATTTGTTTGGAGCTGTATAAATTCCAATATAGAGTCCAATAGATTAATTCAGAGGTGCACAGAGCTCTGTGAGCTCATAAACTCCTCCAGAAACTGAACCTGGATGATGGAAGCTTTCAGCGGTGCTTCTGACTGAATCAAGCCCAGTGTGATGAACTGTTGTCGGTGTCGGCAGAAGGATTTCCCCCAGGACACCAACAACAGGCGCTACGTCATAATCACACCCCCACAAGAGCAAGCTCCTGATTGGTTAACGCGGCGCGAAAGTCCGCTGAAGTTCAGATTTTCAAACTGAAGGGATGCGCGCGAATTGCGCGTTAAACGCGTCAAACGCTCAAAACGCTCAATTCACGCGGCGCCATTCGCGCGTATTGCGCAGACCGCGCCGCGCCATTCGCGCAATTCGCGTCATTCGCGCCGCGCCATTCACGCGTATCGCGCCACAGCATGCCTATTCGCGCCTTTGCATTGACTTAACATGTAAATGACTCGCGCTTGACGCGTCTTCCGCGTCTGGTGTGAATGCACCATAAGGGCGTACTCGCACTATGCTATCCGAACCGTGCTCAGGCCCGTTTCCTGGATAATTTTAGAAGTGTGAGTGCGCTGAATTGGGCTCAGGCACGGTTGAATTAGCCGACCCTGGCCCGGTTGGAAGAGCGCGGTTCACTTAGGCTTTGACGCGGTACGCTTTTAATGTGAGTGCAAAGTGCGCCTGAGCCCCGAACTGAAGAGGAGACGTGTCTTTTGGGGACTGTTTGATATGGATTTATCAATCATTCTTACTGTTTGATGAACACAAACTGTCGTAAATTTTTAAAGACTCAAACCCCTCACTGCACCACAGCTGCGCCTTTAGTAAACCTTCTAATTCCTGCAGCACGAGGACGTCATGATTGTTTATGAGCGTCAGCAGTGGCTGATCTGTTTGGGGGAATATTTGACTGTGTGTCACTACATATCAAACAACTAAAACCATATAATGATATAAAGAAATCTCCACTGAAATCTCAGAGAGCGCTTCTCTTACACTGAACAGCGCATCATCCATGACGTAAGCGTGCTCAGGCCCGAATGCAGGTGATTGCGGGCCGTCGGGGAGATGGAAGGGGGGACAAGCGTGCTTTGGCCCGGTTAAAGGGAACTGTACATAGTGTGAGTACGCCCTAAGAGCACAGTAGCCTCCATAATCCTAAAATGGAAGATGTTTGGGACAGCCAGAACCCGTCCTAGTGCTGGCCATTCGGCCAAACTGAGCTATTAGGGGACAAAAGCCTTGGTGAGGGAGGTAAAGAAGAACCCAAAGATCACTGGCTGAGCTCCAAAGATGCAGTCAGGAGATGGGAGAAAGTTGTATAAAGTCAACCATCACTGCAGCCCTCCACCAGTCTGGGCTTTATGGCACCTGAAGGACTCCAAAATGATGAGAAATAAGATTCTCTGATCAGAACATACAACTTTTTGGCCTTAATTCTAAGCAGTGTGTGTGGAGAAAACAAGGCACCGCTCATCACCTGTCCAATACAGCCCCAACAGTGAAGCATGGAGGTGGCAACATCATGCTGTAGGGGTGTTTTTGAGCTGCAGGGACAAGATGACTTGTTGCAATCGATGGAGAGTTGAATGCAGTTACCTACAGGTATGGTCACCTGTACTGACTTAGGCCCCGTTTACACAAGTGCGTTTTAGTTTTAAAACACATAAGTTTTGCTACGGTTACGCCATCCGTCCACACTACGCCGGAGTTTTCGAGCCCCGAAAACGGAGAGTTTTGTAAACGTTGGAGAGGCCGTGTTCATTCTAAAACGCTGCTGCTCCGTCTCAGTGTGGATGGGGGAAATGGAGACGTCTGAAAACGGAGGCGTGGCTGCTGAGATTCACTACTGAGATTCTCTTTTGGGTCATTGCGTATCCTTCCCTTATTCGTCAAGCCCCTATCACATGACTATAACGCCACCGGAAGACCAGCCTTCACTGTAAACAACATAGACACAGAAATGGGAGCGTTGTTTGCACAATTGTTTTACTACAACAGCTGCATATATTCACAAGAGGCAAGCTACTCCAGCACTCGCTAATCGCTCGCATTTCAAGTGGCGTAAGCCCTATTTAGAATGCCGAGTGAGACACATGCTTCCTGTTTATACTTGAACGCGCATGCCCAGAGAGCGCGAATGGTCACGTGATATACGTTTCTGGTGGAGTAATGTGGACGGAAATCTGTTCAGAAACGCTGGGTGAATCACTAGTGTGGACGCGGATCGTTTTCATGCTAAAACGCCGTTTTAAAACTAAAACGCACTAGTGTAAACGGGGCCTTAGTAACCTCTCCCTTTAAGGTAAGATCTGAACCAATTGACAACTGTCCCAAACAGCCCAACCCAGTTCCCTCTCAGGGAAGAGACGCTTGGTCACAATGGGATACAATCCCTCTCTTATAACCTCCTGAAACACAGGTGAAATCAATCCAATGTGATAGGCAGGACGTACCATGTGTCTGACGTCAGACAGGGAGGTTTAAAAGCAAACAACTTCAGCTTTTTCTCTCTTCACTCAGATGCATGAGTCTTTTTCCTCCTACTTACAAGCACTGGAAAGGCACAATGATAAGACACAAAAGCAGCTCGATCTGAAGGTTAGGATTGAGACAAACAACAGCATTTCTTCTCCACTTTGTCCTCCAGATCAGCGTCCTTTCAGCGCGAGTCAGAAGCCCACTCGGCTGTCTTTTCCTCCAACGCTGGGGGACCGTGTCTCTGCCTCTGCTTTCGAGGGAGCAGGCAGCATAGAGCTGTGTTGTGACAGAACGACGTTCCCCTTAATGTCACGAATATGATGAACCGGCTGAGGTTAAGCCTGTATTTCTGTTAAATTTAAATGAATCCCATATAAAAAGATTATAATATAATATTTGATATGTTGTATTTATAATATAGAACATCATAATTTTTATTTATACAATAAATAAAGGGTCTGGCTTCTTCCCTAAGAAAGCATTCCTCTGGGGAGGCCAGGTGGGACCAGCCCCAGCCGCAAGCCTGTTCATCTGCTCAGCAGTTTATGCTCAGCAGTTTCACGCCCCAGGTTTGCGTGTCTTCTCACAGACAGTATATTGACACTCTGAAATTAGTCAGAGGGTGCAGGATTAACCAATATTCAGATAGACTGGTTGCAAACCACTCACTCATCATCCTAAAAGAACATCTCACTTAACCACGCCCATGCATCTTGCCAGTTTCAGTGAATAAATGATTAAAAGATCTTCGTACAGTCAAATGCGCCTATTAATCAAATAACTATGCCACAACATAAAGGTAGCACAGCCTCCACTTAATCTAGGGGATACAATGAATTCGGAAAACTCCAGAATTAATCAAAATTAATTATATAATTTTTTTTATTAATTAAATTATTATTAAATAAAAGAAAAGAAAAATGTTCTAATTTGTATTTGTTTCCTTTGGATTAATTTATTAGAATTTACATGCATTATTGTTCTGTTCTTAAAGATGTTTGGCGTATGAATATATTTACTATGAAGTGACTATAAAGTTTTAATCATTATTTCAAGAGTTCACACTTAGCTGATGATTTAATATAAGCTTGTTTGGAGTGCTGTCCCGGGAGAGAGCCCTGAACTCAAGGGATCCTCGAGCCCAGGGCTCCCTCCCGTTCGTAGAGCGAGAGGGGAGCTTGAGCTTAGGTAGCTCTCAAACTCTGCGGCTGCAGTAGCTAAGGGAAACACCTGAGGAGGAAGGGAGTTAGACCAAAGCTTTAATTGTTTAATCTGTTATGAATTATGTATATCTTTAGATGGTGGGAGGAAAGCGGAGGGCCCGGGGGAAACCCATGAGGACACGGAGAGAATATACAAACTCCGCACAGAAACACCCACCAGCCTGGCGAGGACCAGGGCTTGTAGTGTTCTTGCTGTGGGGCGACAGTGATAACCACTGGGCCGCCGTGCCGCCCGATCTAAGAAAAGGAGGAGAAGGGGGAGGAAAGGAGGGTTTTCTTCCATACGAAGATAGCTTTGGACTGGAACTGTGGTTATTTATAATAGAAGGGGAATCATATAATTTGGAGATCGTGATTAGATAATGAGTGACCAGCCGTGGTGAATCATAAGCACGTGATCCTCTCGAAATTAGTTTGTAAACAAACTTCACTAAGAGGTGAATTAAAATGCCATCAAAATACGGCAGGTAAAAGTAAGTATTACCTTGATTAAGCTTGAACTGAAGACTTAGCCTGAGAGTTAACCTACCTCAGTCCAGGGTAGTTTCCCAGCATCTCCCAGTCATTTTCCTGACTTCAACAGGAGCAATGTCATCCATGATATTCTGAAATTAAAGGTAGTTTTAAGTCTACACCAGTTAATTTTTTTTTTTAATTTCAAAAAATGCTTCATGGTGGGCATGGGGCAAAGACAATCAACAGAGTCTGCAGATATGCTTGGTGCTAGCGTTATGGACTTCATAAACTGCTCGCTAGTGTTCTCATTTATGCATCTTTCTGACAGGGACAGATCTGTCTTCATCATGAAGCATCAGATAAAGTGAAGCCCCTTTGTTGTTCTGCTTTTTTTCTGTTTGTTTGATTATAATTAAAAGGCAAGATTAATTCATGATCCAGTTCAGCAGCTTTATACAAAGCAGAACTAAAACTAACATCGAACAGCAGAAACAAGTTCCACCTCGCACATATAGGGTTAATGAGGGAGAGACATGAAGGTGCTGTTTAATCTCGTGTTGATCTTGTGAAAATCACGACTGTTATAAAACACTGACAAAACAACTTTGGTACAAACCAAACCCCAATGAAACAATTTCATTTGCAAATAGCAGGACAAATACAAGACTGAAACTGAAACTGGCTTTTACTGAATCATTTCAGTCGCTTTAATTAAGATACAGCATGTACTCAGTGTAATGAAGTTGATCGATGTATATCTTGCTTTTCACTAAGTGCAATGAGTGTGATTTCTTTTGTGATGATTATTTTCTATTTCAATTTTCAAGAGTTCGCACTTAGATATGCTCAACTATGATAGCAGGTTTGGCATGCTGTCCCGGGAGAGAACACTGAGCTCGGAGATAGATGAGCCCAAGGTTCCCGCCTGGTCAATAAGCATTAGGAGGGATACGAGATCAGGTGTTTCTCGAGTGCCCCCCGTTAGTACTATGACTAATGTGAGGTTTTGTTTGTTTCAGTATGAAAAGTTAAGTGCTTGTGACTGTTGCATGTTTTTTAGACTGTGGTAGGAAACTGGAGGATCCGGGGAAAACCCACGCAAACATGGGGAGAACATGCAAAACTCCACGCAGGGAGTGCCGGCTGACTCAATTATACTTAAGCCTATGGCACTCTTGCTGTGAGGCAGTGGCGCTAGCCGCTGAACCGCCGTGTTGCCCGATAATGTAAGAGATAGAAGTGAAAGATAGAGGGTGGGGTGTTTTTTCTTCCAAAAATGAAGATATGGGTTGACGTTTAGCCCAGATATTTAAGGTAGTTTTGGAATGGTCTGATAGGCTATATAATGATTAGCGATAGAGATCAGCTGAAGTTGATCATATCACGTGCTCCTCTCGAAATTAGTTTGTGAAACTGCACTTGATGAGGCATTTTAGGACAATTTTTACTTCGTAGTTGCACTTTATTTGCTCTAATTGATTTTTTATTTATCCAATGAAAACACTGAAGCAGATTTATAATATTGTCTTTTCTTTCTGAGATTCAGAGGTTGAGGAGTGTGCTGTTAGAGTTCTGCTTCAATAAAATAAAACTATTCAAATGAGATGAAAAAGACACACATTCTGAATTCTGCAGAAGGATTCAGACGAATTCACAAAATCACACGACTTCAAACTCGGATTACAGGATAGTGTGTATTCCACCATTCACAGGTACCAACAACTATAAGAGATCCTAGAAATGATCATTTCAGGCAAACATCCAGAAAGCAGACATTTAAGCAAAATATAAAGTTTTTGGCAAACTGAGAGAATGTTGACAAAAACATAACCTGCTTTTTTTATAGCGTAACCCGCTTAACATAACTTTATTAAAAATGAAAATATCATATGTCAAGTCTACAGTGAACGAATATTAGGCAATGCTGCAAGTTTGTTTCTATAGCACATTTCATACACATTAGCCCCTCTTACACAGTGATACTGGTAAGTATGGAAAATTTCTGGAACGACGTTACCGGTAGTTAGAAAAAAGCGCTGTTCACACAGACGAGGACATTCCGGAATTTTTCCGGAAAAGACCGTTCGCATATCCATTCCAAAATAGTGGTAAATTCTGACATCATTAACCAGAAATGAGCTCTAAATGGCGGCGCTTGTGTTTGTAAACATAGAAGGGGTCGGGTTTTTGTTGATGACTTTTGTTGATATTTATTTAAAGCTTTTGCATTCATGCAGCTGCTTTCTCCCAGAGACATCCAAAGGCAGAAGCGCGAACCACAGCTAAATGTTTACACATTTGGCTACATTACTAATTCTGTGGATGGATCAGTAATGTGAACATCTTCGATGTAAACATATGGAGGAACACTTTCACATGTCAAGATGTACATACTGTGTGTGTGTTGGCGCTCACCGGAGCACTTCATATGCACACGCGTCCAGCAGCTGAAGCAGAGCTTGAAGAAAAAACAAACTGCGGTTTATCATAAACATTTTATCGATAGTTTTTTCCACAGTTGGCATTAAGAAGGAGCATAGAAATGTTCTCTGACTAACATCTAGCAGCTAAATGTGTCTGGAAAAATATTTAAAGGGTTTTATTTTTATAAACAGCATGGACATGAATGCATCTGAGTGTTCTGATTGGCTGAAGTAGACGTCTCACATCAGCGTGAACGGGCTTTTCTAGCAATGTTTCTACTGCGTTCACACTGTAAGGATGGTTATATCTCTCCATAATAATTCTACCCTGAGAATTGTTATGGAATTCCACGAGAGAAGACCAGGAGAACTACCAGGCAATAAAACCATAAACTCTCTAATCTTCTTCAAGGATCACGAGAAAGCTTCTGTCTCACCATCTGCCCTCACACCTTTTGGCCCTCCCTAGTTATACGACCAGGGGTATTGAAAGGTCACTCAGGGATGACCAGAATTCAGGTTTCTATGGTGAAATGATATATGTGGTGTATTTGCTAAACTTACAAACGTTAGCTTGTCATGTTTGGTATCATTTTAAATGTCTCTGTGTGATTGGTAAAGTGGTCTTAATGTCACTGTGATATTTCACTTGTATTTGGTTATTTGGGTTTTGACTTTGATAAAATCTCTGCCAGATGCTCCCCCCTCCAGAGATGATTAACACCTCAAATTCACCAGGCAAGAGTCTCTGTGGCACTTCTATTGTCTTGAATTTATGGCTGTTTGTTCTGAGAGTGAGTATTTAAGCTAAAGTTGTGGTTTAGGCCAGTGGGATTTCAGTAACTGAAGGACCCCGTTGTAGTGTATGAGTTTCTAAAGCTCTGGATCAGAACTCAGATACTACAACGTATTTTTACATAGTCAGGTATTCCCTCTTAATTTATCTTGGAGGAATTGATGTTGTACAACTTGAATTGGCTTATCTTGTGCAATTATGTGAATTGGAATGGAAAATATTTGCCTGACAAATAAATGTAAAGACTTTTGTTTAACTAAATATCTCCTGAAATCATTTGAATCTAGTAGATTGTCTTAGGCTGGAGTTTCCGCAGACCTAGACCGGGATTCGTCATACAGTCAGGATGAATGGATGAAGCCTTTTAGCACAACATTTAAGACCTGCTGATTTCTGACAATCCGCTGACTTAGTATGTTATAATCTAGTAACTAAATCCAACTTTCTTTATGTATGAGCAAGCATGGGGTGGCCTATTATTACTTAAAGGAAATTAGTTTACAGTTATATCCTCTATATAAGAACCAGAACCGGCGAGGATGTGTCCGAGAGCAGATGTAGCTGGCCAGCATACTGACTCTAAGCGACTTCGGGTAAACGATGAACTATTAACTGAAAATAAGGATTTATTAGGTTAATCAATCTAAATTAGACCAAATCATAACCTATAAGGTAATCGGCTTGAATTGGATGAATGAATATCTAAATTAGAATGAATTGGAGTCAGATTAAATTCGGAGATGAAAGCGAATCAAAATACGTTTTCATAAGTAAAAATATTTCTTTTTCACATGTGCTAAAAGGCATACACGCATTTACCTTCACCCATACTGTTAGCTCCGCCATTGGACTAATAGATGGACCCTTACATAACCGCTTTAGGGAGTTGTGAGTTGCAGAAAAAAAAAAACTTTTTATTTATTGTTTAAAATACACAGAGAAAAAAAATATTTGAACTTAAATATCTTACTTCTTTTGTATTTGTTTTCTAACTCTTCAGCCTTATCGTTCTGTTTCATCTTCTTCAGGATGTCCACTGTATTCTTCACAGCTTTATCTGTTCCAAAATGATTCACCATTAGATCTACTGTATCTGGGGCATCTTTCTTCTCCAGTTGAGCAAGAGGAAAGCCACTCTGATTCAAGAACCACTGAAACTTTTTCAGATCATCTTTAATCAGATCATCCAAAACTTTCAAAATTTCTTCTGATACAGATGCCATAACTCCTCACTGTCTTCTGCAGGACAAGAACAAAACCAGATGCAAACATTAATGTAAGTTTAAACAAAAATGACTTTGAACAAGTTGCAGGGCACCATATATTCCTCTGTAATGGGCTGATATAACCCAAGTGTGCCACACGCCTGCTTTTGAGTGAAGGTCTCGGCCGTTAGATTGGCCCTGGGGGATTACTGCAGTACAAGTCATAAAGCCCGCCTCCTTCGTGTTAATGAATGAGACTTGAGCCCAGATTAAAAAAAAAATCATTACGCTTGCAATAAAATGTCCCAAAAGATGGTTCTGGTCAATCAGGCACTGGTTATCGTGCTGATATAGGTGCAGATCTTAATTTTTGTTAACAGTATGTTTTAGCAGTATTTTAATGCTGGGCGTGTAATTGTGATTGACAGTGTTGATTGACAGTTTCTCTAAGCTGACCTTCAGAGCTTCGGGATGAGACTGAAGTGTTATTATTAGATTTCTGTGTTGTTTTACCATGATAAAATGAGTTCAGCAGTAAACTATACTTTCTGACATACAGGATCTGATGGATCACTGTATATTTGGCAAGGTCAGGGCTTTATCAAGCTTCATAAGTTTGCTGATACACGCCTAGCCATGACGGGGGAAATACAGATAATTGTTATCTAGCAGTAATTCTCCTTATGGGTCTGAAATAATAATTAGGAAGACAAAACTAATGTTAGCCGATCTCCACATTGATCTCCTGTAAGGTTATTTGAACTTGATTTACAGGGTGTCTCTGACATTTTGATTTTCGGCATGTTATGAGTTAATCTACTGAATTTGCTGTTATAAAATAATGTTTGGGCGCCACGGTGGCCTAGTGGGTAGCACGTTCGCCTCACAGCAAGAAGGTCGCTGGTTCGAGCCTCGGCTGGGTCAGTTGGCATTTCTGTGTGGAGTTTGCATGTTCTCCCCGTGGTTGCGTGGGTTTCCTCCGGGTGCTCCGGTTTCCCCCACAAGTCCAAAGACATGCGGTACAGGTGAATTGGGTAGGCTTAATTGTCCATAGTGTATGAGTGTGTGTGGATGTTTCCCAGAGATGGGTTGCGGCTGGAAGGGCATCCGCTGCGTTAAAAATATGCTGGATAAGTTGGCAGATCATTCCGCTGTGGCGACCCCGGATTAATAAAGGGACTAAGCCGAAAAGAAAATGAATGAATGAATGAAAATAATGTTCTAGAAACAGAATCTTATATAACAAATAGAGCTAAATGTTATATTATTTATATACACAGTTCACCGGCTTTTTATTTGAAAACTCCTAGAAACATTTCCTCTGGGTGCTCTGGTTTCCCCCACAAGTCCAAAGACATGTGGTATAGGTGAATTGGGTAGGCTAAATTGTCTGTAGTGTATGTGTGTGAATGAGTGTGTATGTGTGTTTCCCAGTGATGGGTTGTGGCTGGAAAAGCATCCGCGGCATACAACAAATGCTGGATAAGTTGGTGGTTCATTCTGCTGTGGCGACCCCAGATTAATAAAGGGAATAAGCCGAAAAGAAAATGAATGAATGAATGATATAACCCAAATCAGTGCTAGACTACAGCATGATGGGGTACATGTCCTGAACTCCACAAAACTGCATGCTTGAATGAATAAATCACTTCATTCGAGTCGTTCGTTCTTTTATCACATAACGTGAAAGAAAGCGTAACGAGATGAGTTATTTAATAATTCAAATAGTCTTTATGAGCCGTTTGTAACATATGATGCTGCAGGCATTAGAAACACTAGAAACACTGTTTAATTGTTGTTTTATTATTATTATTTTTACCTGAAAATATTTACAACAAAACAGATTACTTTAAAACCACAATATAAAAAAAACTAAAGAAAAACAAAATAGTGCACATCAAGCTAGGCTTTTTAATAAATAAAAGCAAGTATGCTTTAAATCAAATAAAACATTCTTTGATATTTTTATGAAAAATATTATTCATGATGCAACAAAAATCTAGTTTTACATAAGTATCACTGACTGAGGTATTCATTGCAGTGTACAGTGGAGCTACAGTTTAGGATCATAAAAAAAAACATAATAATAATATAATTAATGATGATGATGCATCGTCTCTAAAGAGGATTTGGAACCATTTACTAATTTCTAATTTCAAATATGCTGTAGTGTCCAGTCAAGTAAGAAGGACCAATGACTCAAACCCGAGGACTCGAGAGATGAACAGATCAAATCCTTTTCCGGCTCTAAATACATATGATTGGCTTCTGTCTTTCATGTGATGAACGACTTAAAAGACTCTTCAAAATGACTGAATCATTCAAGAACGACCCATGACTAGTTTCTAGGGGGGACGATTTGTTTATGGGACCTGCTATGTTCTTCATCAGTGCTCATGCTGATGTTGTGTTCTATAATTTGCTCATATAATACAAGTAAGTTTCAACATGTGGTATTCAATAGTTTGTAACATAAGGACTGATGCTATTTCTGATGTCTGTATCACCTGCAAAGTTCTGTTTTAGCAGTAGTCACGACCGCGATTGCCGCAATAATTCTGCTGAGTCATCGCTATTATGTCAGAGCTATAAGTAGCCATTATGGACAGCTGATTTGTGTGTTTGCCCCTACAAACTAGTAATGGGTCGTTCTTGAACGATTCGTTCATTTTGAACGAATCTTTAATATGACTCGGGAACGACGAGTCCTCTCAGGGAGTGATTCGTTCACCCGCGCATGCGCACAGATGTGCAGGTTTCGTTCATTTTTCAAGTCTTTTAATTCATTCATCACGCGAAAGACAAAAGCCAATCATATGTGTTTAGAGCCGGAAAGATATTTGATCTGTTCACCTCCCGAGTCCTCGGTCCGAGTCGTTCAACACGTGAAAGACACAGAAGCCAATCGTATGCATTTAGAGCCGGAAACAGAATTGATCCGTTCACCTCCCGAGTCCTCGGTCTGAGTCATGTCTCTTTACATTTTGTCACGTGATGAACGAACCAGAAGACTCGAAAGGTGAACTAGTCATGGCTCCTTTCGGCTCAGACTGTGTACATTGGTTGAGATTATATGGACTGTCCGTGTGACGTGAACGAACCACTGAAATTTGAAGACATGAAGAGGTGAGCTGAGCAAAGAGGCAAAAATATCTTCATAGACAAAAGAGCAGGCAAACAGTGAATGATTATTTTCTCTTATAGCATTCTATTTATGACTTGTTTGTAGTGTGATCAACATTTGGGCTAGTTGTACATGTGTTTGGAAGCAATTCGTAACAGTTTAATAATATATTGGCAAATTGGTCGAATTGAACGAAATGACTCGAAAAAAGATTCGTTCATCTCGATGAACGAGACTTAAAGATCCGAGTCAGTAAAATGATCCGAACTTCCCATCACTACTACAAACAGACATTTCTCAGACTGTTATTGTTAATTAGACTGTCTGGTTCATTACATTACTGTTTAATATGTTTGAGTTTAATATGCACAGTTGATTATGAATGTTATTTGTGCAGTGTATTGTTTCAGTCAATGTTAATGACAATTTATAGTCAACATTCATTCATTTTATAGGTGGCTTAGTCCCTTTATTAATCTGGGGTCGCCACAGCGGAATGAACCGCCAACTTATCCAGCATTTGTTTTACGCAGCGGATGCCCTTCCAGCCACAACCCATCACTGGGAAACATCCATACACACTCATTCACACTCATACACTACGGACAATTTAGCCTACCCAATTCACCTGTACCGCATGTCTTTGGACTTGTGGGGGAAACCGGAGCACCCGGAGGAAACCCACGCAACCACGGGGAGAACATGCAAACTCCACACAGAAATGCCAACTGGCCCAGCCGAGGCTCAAACCAGCGACCTTCTTGCTGTGAGGCGAACGCGTTACTCACTACGCCACCGTGGCACCCTTATAGTCAACAATCATTTGTTATCATTTCTTTATTTGTCTGTCCTTTGTAGACCATTACCCATTACCCATAATAGAGACACACAATCTGATGCATATGTTGGAGAAATAAATCTTTTGTTTTTCCTTCTCTCCTGATTCTCTGACCGGAATCTGGTCCATACTTGGCCGCTTCAACCAGGTAAAATTGTATATGTAGTAACATTTACCTCTGGTTTTCTTGGCATATGGGGCACATTATTGTGCTAACTGAAGGACAGAGGCAGGGCAATCTTCTTTTTGTCTTGCACTGGTTAAAGCCAACTTCTGATTAGTCTGCTAGGAGCAGGGGTGTGATTCTCCCATATAAATATGGATTTCCGTATTTTCCGAGCTCAATGGGGTGACCCCTGTGTTTGGCGGTAATCCAAAGTTTTTTAAGGGGCGGGGGGTGGGTGGGTAATCGTCATCGAAGCAGACAACCTGATGGTTTGCCCCTTCAGTGATCATCATTGTGCACACGAAGGAGCAGTAACTGCTTCATTCCGGTGTTACGTGCCAGCACGTATTGGTTATTTATGTTTGTATTATGTTTCTCTAGCTGCGTCCCAAATGGCATACTTGTGCACTTTTCTACGCCATTTTGTAGTATAAATAGTGTAATAGGTGCGTTCACACTGAAAACTGTAAAAATAATAAGTGCACTTTAATTACCCGGATGATGCACTCATTCCACCGGTAATATGAAGTGTGTAATGATGGACACTTCACACACTCAACGACCGGAGCTTCGTGCACGAAATGGAAGAGGCTACTGTTCCTGATTGGCTTGTTCACCTCCACTTGATGCAACCAATCCTGACACTGCCTTATGCTAATTGGTTCCTCCGTAACAACTTGGTCCCGGTCTCAGCCAATCAGATCACTCCAGCTCAATAAATATATATATATATATATATATATATATATATATTTTTTTTTGTTTGCCAGCAGTTTGGGAGTCTTTTTTTGGCTTGATTTGTTGTTGGTTTCTGTGCTTGTTTGCTTGCTGGATTCTGTGTTTATGTCCCCATTTTGTTCAGTTTTGTTGTGATATATTGGCTGTCTTCACCTTTTACACTGTGTTGTCATTTTGGTTTAGTCACTGTCTGTTCTTACCTGTGTAATCATTCGTTCCCTTTCCTCATGTTTCCCTACAGAGGTTTGGTAGAAAGACTGGTAGGTAAGTAGGTCATGTGACCTACATTTTAACACTTAGGAGTTCAACTGTGTAGAGATACACAAGGGAAGGGTGTAAGCGCCAACCTGTTAACTTTTGGTTAAGTGGATAGCTAGTGTAGTTTAGGTAAGATGTCTTTGAACGTTGAAGATTCATTTCATTCATTTTCTTGTCGGCTTAGTCTCTTTATTAATCCGGGGGTGCCACAGCGGAATCAACCGCCAACTTATCCAGCATATTTTTTACGCAGCGGATGCCCTTCCAGCCGTAACCCATCTCTGGGAAACATCCATGCATACACATTCACACTCATACACTACGGACAATTTAGCCAACCCAATTCACCTGTACCGCATGTCTTTGGACTTGTGGGGGAAACCGGAGCACCCGGAGGAAACCACGGGGAGAACATGCAAACTCCACACAGAAATGACAACTGACCCAGTCGAGACTCGAACCGGCGACCTTCTTGCTGTGAGGCGAGCATGCTACTCACTACGCCACCGTGGCACCCCCGTTAAAGAATTTTTTTTTTAGACTAGATTAGAGGGGATTTGATATTAGAAAGGCTGTTTGGTTTTGATTGTTTCCTTGCTTTAGCGCCACCCATAGCCAGTCTTTCTAAGTTATGTTTTGGTTGTGATTTTGTAAATATTGTAAATAGCTCACTCACTGCTTCACTTATCACCACCTGTAATCACTTTATTTGTACAGCAATTCTCGTTTGTGGTCGTTACTTTGAGTACAATTTTCTTTGAGCGTTTGTTTGAACCTGATCCTAGGTCAAGTGTGCAACCCCACTCTCCTAGACTGCTCAGGGGTTATAACACGGTGTTACACCATCACCGGATGCCATTCAGAGAACTGCAGACTTACCTAGGCTGTTGTGTATAATGATATTGTGTAGTCCAGTAATGTGCGCGTCTAAGGAAGCAGCTGATCATGAAAATGTTTTAAATGCTTGTGTGGCTGTGCACGCTTTTTCTGCTCTCTCAATGGCATGTCACTACCACATGCGCTCTTTGTACATTCATAAATAAAGCCAGGATGCACATTTGTTCTTGTCCTCTACAAATCATCGGTTCTTGTGTCCTTTATTAAGTGCTACAGCTGGGCACCTCAAATTTAATACCTGGACGTTTGGATGATAAGCTATTACAAATTTATAAAAATATATTGTGTTATTAATTAAAACTATTAAAGCTTTTTTTTTTTTAATAGGGACTAAGCTGAAGGAAAGTGAAAGTTAAAGTTTATTAAGCTATTCAATTCAACTAGACTTAATATTTTAAGGCCTAAAATATTTAATGGCTTAAAACAGTTTGAATTGTTGACTGACTAGAAGTTTATTTATCATGTTGAAATAAAGATTCACTAAATAACAGAAGTTATATTATGTGGACGCAAGAGCACTAAAAACCGAGTTAGTGGCCCATCTAGTGGCGGTGTGTGGATCTGTCTCCACGTCGTACAAAGTACTGTAACACACCTATTAAATATTACTTGGGTCACTATTAAACATTGAAACTGATGAATTTTTTTTTTACTGAAATTGTGTGGCCAATATCAAATATTTTTAATAAAAATATTATTATTATTTTTAGAAGTATTGTGTAACTCTTTTCTTAACCCTATGAGTTATTTTTACCCTTATCAGAAATACCTGGGTTCCCGGCAGTTGAATGGTGTATCGGTCGGTATTTTTACTCCTTGATATTCTTAAAATTAGTTTTAACTGAATTACACTGTACAGTTTGTATATCATTAAAGTTTTTGTAAAATGAATTCAATATATATTAAAAAACTATGAGATATCAAATTTAAGTAGGAAGAAAATGAATTACAATTTATTACAGTTTTGTTTAAAGTGAAAAAAAATCTAATAAAAGTTTCAGCCATTTATCTATGCCACAAGGCAAACAACAATAGATAAAGAAAAATAAAAAATGGAAATGGAAATCCCTCTAAATAAAGATTTACTCTTTCAGTCAAAAAAATAAGCACCTTAAAATAAAATATGTAAACTAGCCTTCTAAGTCTAAATGTCTCTTTTGGTCTATATTTCCTGTTTATAAATTGTCTTCCTTCTTTGTTGTCCTTGGCTGATCACTGTAGGAGTTCCTACTGTCCCAACCTGTCTCCAATAGAGAATGTGTGGTGTATTTAAAACGCAAACAACGAAAGCTCGTACTGTTTTCCACCTTAAGGGCTCTATTTTAACGGTCTAGGTCAGGGGTGCTTAACCCTGCTCCTGGAGATCGACCTTCCTGCTGAGTTCAGCTCCTACCCTGATCAAACACACCTGAACCAATGAATTAGGATCTGAACGGCTCTAGATAATTACAGGCAGGTGTGTTTGATTTGGGTTGCAACTGAAATCTGCAGGACGGTCGATCTCCAGGAGCAGACTTGGTCACCCCTGGTCTAGGTGCAAAATCTAAAGTGCTTGGCGCAAAAGCATTTAGGGCATGTCTGAGTCCACTTTTGCTAATTTAAGGACAGAAAAATGCGGTTTGCACCACAGTGCATGGTGTAACATGGTTGTGCTTATTCTTTTAAAGAGCCCCTATTATGGGTTTTTGAAAATGAGCTTGCATGCAGTGTGTAACACAGCTCTAAGTGAAGTGAAATGTCCAGCTGAGGCTTAAATCTGAAAGTGCAAAGTGTTTAAAACTATTGATTCATCTATAAAAGAGTCGACTCATTGTTCTTCAAATGAATCGTTTTGATGACGAGTCTTTAGCTGTTTAGACGTGACTTGGATACAAAACTTAAGCTCCACCCATTTGTGCACGCACAAACCCAGAAAGATTTGAAACCCCCAACCCCTCCCACAAACACATTAGCAAGCAAAAGAACCAATGTTGCCAGATTGGGCGGTTTTGAATTTGATTGTGCAGGTAAAAAACTTTTGGAGAGGGTTTGGACTGGAATCAGTCAGCTACATCTGGCAACACTGAAAAGAACGCTGTAGCAGACATGTTGAATCATGTTGAGAAGACACTGTGCTCAGCTGGATATTATTGGAAGTGTACAGATGAACCAAAGTTGAAACTGTGAAGAGTCAGTGGATGAGGTTTATTTTTGCAGAAATACCTCAGCATTATAGCCCAGCCTTGTGCTGTGCTTCTGAAATCTACACGCTTACAACGGAGGATTCGTCGGCTGTTTGTTAACGGCAGACAGTGTTAAATCAGAAAAGATGTATGCAGGGGCGGACTGGCCATAGGAAGCACTGGGACATTTCCCGATGACCTGCACCCTCTATCCAACCTCTCCTTCTTCCTCCATTTGACAAGTGAGAGTAAGTGTGATTAAAATGGTTGCCTTATTGTTTTCTCTAGCTTGCAAATTATGTATTTAATTGTGTTTTGTAATTTGTAACCGCTTGTAGTGTGTCTGGTTAACTTCTTATATTCTTATATCGCATCTAAAGCCACGTTGAAAACGTGACGCGTGCTGCTTTGTTTACGGATTGTAAGGATGGCTATATCTCTCCATAATAATAATACCCTGAGAATTGTTATGGAATTCCACGAGAGAAGACCACGGGAATGGTCAGGCACTAAAACAATAAACTGAGAGGGTGAGATGTCTGAATTACATGACTGAGAACTGGGTACTATGATGTTAGTAACTAATGTGAAGGGTGTTTTCGGGCACTGCGATCAGATCCTACACCATTGTTGGCGTTAGGGTACTCCCAGGAAAAAAACGGAAGCATTGGCAAATATGCTCACGCATACACTCTGGCTATTTCAATATTGATAACCCATGGTAGGCATTCTCTCACGCTGAGCGCTGTCAACCAGTCGCAACAGAGCGGGTCATTGGTCCAATCAGCACAAAATTGCATCGCGCTAAGGAGGAGTTTGGGAACAAATGAGTCGCTGAACGATTCATATAGGAGTCGCTGGGATGAGGTAAAAATAAATGCATATTATAAGACAATGAAAGTGTGTTTTGACCTTGCATGCAGATCAGCCTGTTGTTGGAGACCCCCAAAACCAATATATGACCCTTTTCAATGTATAATAGGGGCTCTTTAAGCAATGTGTACGTGTTTGAGGGGCACAACTAACACGCTCTGGGCTGGACCTTAGACCTGCTTTCAGCTGGTCAATTGCGCAGTCTATTTCAGTTCCTCAAAATAGCAACGAGCCAACAATGCGCCTTAACACACCTCCTTTCTAGACCGGCACACCCATGAGTCTACAAAGAGGTGCAAATTGATTTGCTATTTAAACAACGTGGCACAAAATGATAAAATTAGGGTTGCATTGGTCGGAAAATAGCAACACAACGTGCCAAACACGTTTAGCGGGTGTATGATAAGGCCCTAAGACTTGTTTGCAGGAAAAATGGGACAAAGTTACACCTGAAACACTTCATCAATTGGTATCTTCAGTCCCTAAACTTCTATTAACTGTTGAGAAAAGTAACGGCAACATTACAAAGTGGCAAATAGCTTTACTGTTCCAACATTTTTGAAATTTGTTGCAAGAACTAAAATTGACATAAATAAAATAATAATAATGAGGAACACATTAAATAATGTTTGTTGTGTTGTCTGCAATAAAATACAAGTCAGATTAAATGTAGAAATCAATTCTTACTTATTTATTTGCGTTTTCCATACTGTCCCAACTTTTTCTGATTTGGGGTTGTAAATTGGTCGTAGTGTTTAAGTGTGCATGTGAATGAGAGTGTACTGGTGTTTCCCAGCATAGTGCTGAGTGTGCAGCTGGAAGGTCAATGTGTACATATTTTTGAAGGCTGTTTTTTCTCCCAAAAAAATTCCTTATACACAGAGCTCCATAGATCTCCACTTCAGCAGCACAACATACACCAGTTTTAGTCATGTGTACTTTGAAGGTTTTGGATAGGGATTGGTTTATACACAGATTGTCTGATTGTAGCATATTTTCTACAAAAAGAAAACATATTTAATAATAAATATAGTATTTTATGAACTACGAAGCGTTGAAAAGACCTACCATAGTCCCCTCTGTAAAACACCAGACTGTATTTAAAGGGATAGTTCACCCCAAAATAAAAATATACTTACGATTTACCGGGCTGTTGTAAAGTCAGAAGGATAGACCAGGAGACTCTCGGGTTTCTTGCTTCACTAGTTCTAGAAGTTTGACAAGTGTAGTGTTGCACCTGTATTTTATACTCTTTTGGAAGGGGTGGGAGGGGGTTATGGTGCTTTACGGTGGCGTGACAACTTAAAGCATGTAAAGGAAGTGAATAGTTGAAATATCTTGTTTAGACTGTGAAGTTTCACCCACCCTGATTTAATTGTCAAAACAAATTCTAATGCATGAGTGATAAACCAATTAGTCTGACAGTACAGCATATTTAACTTATTCTGACATTTTCTAGATCTATGTAAATCTCAAAACTGTTCACACGTATATGACAATCAATGGTAATGTCATATATCCTACATAATTTCAGAAAATAATGTAGTCCAACCGTAGATGTTCTGTAAGTTTGTGGCTTGTGAATAACCACATGTTTTGTGAGGTCTGTTTCCTGATGATTCCTCTCCAGTGCAGAGTTGCTCTGGTGACTCTTCTGTCCTCATGAGGTTCATTCATGGTTCTCTGAAGAAAATCTTCAAAAATTAGTATTTTGTCAGTTTTAACTAGTAATCAGAAATAAAATCAGAAAACTTTTTTAGAAAATTGACATAGGGTCCTTGGGGTCTATATACGGTGATTAAAGCAAGAGATAACATAGGATTTTTTATAATATCCAGAAGCATAACATTAAGCGCCAATACTTCAAAAGAGTCAAACACATCGTCTCCTTAGAATTCTAAGGTTCTATCTGACTTTTTTGTCAAAATTTAGTTATTGACGTATTCCGATAAATTGAAAACCTATTTAGATTTTAAGATTTTTATTTAAAAAATAAAAGTTACACACATACTGTTTGCTATGGAATGCAAACACTTTGAAGCTTAGTATCTCTAAATCATTCACAACCAGCTTATCATATGTAGCACTCCCCCTCATTAGAGCTAGTCCATATGCTCTATTACCATCAAGTCTCCCCTCTTGGATAGCAGGTGGTCTCTGCATCGTCCTCCCCCTTCGGGCACTGGCACGCTTCCCAACGTACTGTTGTATTTCTAAATCCCTAGACTATATTAGTTAGGTAAAAGACCCCCGATCTAAATTCTATTATTATTCCCATACAATGGTAATTTTCTGGGCTTAGGGGACGTTGTAAGGTTGCACTTTTGGTGATGACAGTGCGCTCACGCTATGCTTGGCAAACTGCACATCAAGAGCGTGACGGGTTTAGCTGTTGTGGTGTTTTCCATACACTCCCATATGTCTGGAAGACACACGTTGGAGTTCCCATATGAAGGGGAACGTCCTGGTTACATCCGACTAGACGGGTGCTATGTTGAGGCTAAAAAGAAGGCAAAGCCTTCTAAACCTTCCGTCCCGATTCCCAGAGGTGCACAGTGAGCTCAAGCAGTCTTGGAAGGCACATTTCTCTGCCTAATCTGCATGCACTTCCGCTCTCACCACCCTTGACGGTGGAGCTGTGGGTCCGTGCAAAGGACAGTTGGCAGTTTATCTTGCTCTGTGTAGTTTTTTACTGGTGCTAGACGGGAAGCACGTGCTGGTCATGACGGACAGCACGGCGACGGTGTCATATATCAATCATATGGGGGGTATCCACTCCTGCCATCTCAGCTCGCTCACCGTCTATTCTTCCGGAGTCATACGCAGCTGAAATCACTGCGTGCCATTCACATACCTGGCGAACTCAACTGTGCAGCCATTGCACTCTCTCAGCAGCTTTCATGTCCCTGAGAATGGAGGCTCCACCCCGAGTCTGTTCAGCTGATATGGGCACACTTCGGGGAAGCCCAGGTTGACCTGTTTGCTTTCCACGAGAGCGGCCATAGCCAGTGTTTTTTTTTTTTTTCCCTGAGCGAGGGCTCCCTTGGCACAGATGCACTGGCTCACAGCTGGCCTTGGGGCATGCGCAAACACGCGCTCCCGTCAGTGAACCTACTAGCGCAGTTACTGTGTAAGGTCAGGGAGAACGAGGAGCAGGTCTTGCTAGTTGCACCCCTCTGGCCCAACCGGACCTGGATATCAGAACTCTTTCCTTGCAACGGCCTCCTCTTGGCAGATCCCTTTGAGGAAGGACCTTCTTTCTCAGGGACAGGGCACCATCTGGCACCGATCCCCAAATCCCTGGAATCTCCACGTGTGGACCATAGATGGAGCGAGGAAGACTTAGGTGACCTAGCGATCACGGTGGTTAACAACATCACTCAGGCTAGAGCACCCTCGATGAGGCATGCCTACGCCCTGAAGTGGAGTCTATTAACTGAATAGTACGCTTCTCTCCGAGAAGACCCCCGGTCTTGTCAGATCAGCGTTGTGCCTTCTTTCCATCAGGATAGGCTGGAGCGAAGGTTGTGGCCCTTCACACTGAGAGTTTATGTTGCTGCCATTTCTGCTCATGACACGGTGTATGGTGGCACCGTGGGTAGGTATAACATCATCATCCGGTTCCTCAGAGGCGCGAGTCGAAGAAAGGAACTCTCTGTAGTGCTTGCGAGCCTATGCGGAGATCCGTTTGAACCACTGAACTCCTTGAGATTTCTGTCCTTGAAAACAGCTCTGCTGGTCACGTTGGCATCGATCAAGAGGGTCAGGGACCTGGAGGCCATTTTGGTCAGCGATTCATGCCTGAAATTCGAGCTGTGTCCCCAGAGGCACGAGACGCTGGATAATTAAATCAGTCCTGTCCACCTCTCATACTCTCTTGGTGATCTCTCTGTAGGTCTGATTAATCCACTCTAGTCAGTATCTTTAAGATTTCTGTCCAGGTAGACAGCTCTGCTGGTTGCGATGGCATTGGTCAAGAGGGTCTAGAGGCATTTTTCGGTGAGCGAAATGTGCCAGCAATTCGGGCCGGCCCATTCTTACATTTTCCTGAGACCCCAGCCCACCTAGGTGCCCGAGGTTCCTACAGTGCTTTCTTTTTTAAACTATGTATATGACCTGCAAGTGCTGCACACAAAGGAGGCAGACCCATGCCCTTTTTTGCTGTGTCCTGTCCGTGTTCTGCGCTATGTGACCACATAAGAGCTTACGACTTAGGCAGCTCCTTTTCTGTTATGATCGGCAGATGGGAAGTGCCTTATCCATACTGAAGTTGGCCCACTGGATAGTGGATGCCACCTCTCTCGCTTTTCAGTGCCAGGGTGAGCCACGTCCCCCGGGAGTGAGAGTGCACTCAACTAAGAGTATCGCCTTCTCTGGGGCATAAGCACATGGTGCCTCTCTAACGGACATCTGTAGAGCTGCGGGCTGAACAACACCTAAAAAAATTTGTAAGATTCTATAATCTTTGAGTGGAGCTGATTTTTTTTCTCACGTGTGCTGGATAATGCCAGTAGATGAGAAAATTTGGTATGGTGTTGAAACATACTTGCTGCGCCTTTCTCTCTAACAAAGAGATGCATAGGCTTTCTTACTCTGCTCAGTTGAGTTCCCCATTTGGCGAACCCTACAGAGTACCTCTGAGGCCCCCAGCACCTGACTCAGTGGAGGAGATGGGTGCCTGGCCCATTACGTTGTTGGCATGCCTGCTCGATCTGTCCGCGTTATGGGTTCCCATATGCTCACTCGGCCACGGTATAGTTCCCTCCTCTTAGGCGGGCCTGTGTCTTCCCTCCCCGCTAACCATCTTCTCATATGTGTACTCCCCTTCTCAGGGTTAGTCCATATGTCTTCTTGCTACCAGGTCTCCCCATTTGGGCAGCAGGTGGCCCCGCAGCATCCTCCCTATTGGGACTGTACACTTGCCAATGTACTGTCGTATTTTAAATTCCTAGAAATTATCTAGGTGGAATTTTAACGCCTCCCTAAAAAATATAAATAAACCTTAGATCTTCACAGGTAAGTAAAGGTAAGTAAGGGCCAGGGGGCACATTGGAAGGCTGCGTCTCTGGTGATGATGGTGTGCTCACGCGGAGAGCTTGGCAAACCTCTCACCAGTGACGTAGCAAAGTTCAATCATTATGGTGTTCTCCATAGATTTCCCCATAGTGGAAGTTTCCACATAGCATTGAAGTTCTCCTCCCGCTGGGGAATGAAATGGTTACTAAAGTTCCTCAAGGGGGGAACAGAAATGCTATGCTCCTTCACCACAATAATTGCCCATTACCTGTTAGACGTAAAAGGCTCTTTTAGCTAGAAAAGGATGTCTGGCGAAGTACGAGCTGCGTCTTTATACAATATTAATTGTAATTGACGACCAGCTGTGCACGCTGACGCCGCCAACTCATTGCCGTTTCATTGGCCTGTTTTTTACTCTTTCAGATGATTGGATTCTGATGAAATCCCCATAGTGGAAGTTTCCACATAGCATTTCTGTTCTCCCCCTCGGGGAACGAGGGTTTCTTTAGAAACCGATCGATACCAATGAATCAAGCTTTCCTGTTTCCTTGTGACAAGCAAATATGTGACAAAACAAACATGTGACAAAACAAGCATTTTTTGAAGAAGTGAAGTGTTATATGCACCGTAATGAAGAGCACATTTTGCTTTCACATTTTCAGTTGCATACTTGTAAGGAATGAAAATGAACCTGAAAAAAAACACAAGACATTTCTATTTCCTGAAAATAAGACATACCTGAGACATTGTTGGCAACAAATCAAAATTAAATAATTTATTAGATTTGACATGCTTAACTGTAAAGTTCTTACGCATCAACTGAGGAATATTTTTGAATATTGAAATTTAAAAAACATATAGATTTTGAAGCTTCATGAAGCAGTTTTTTAAAAGTAGCCTTCACCAGAGCAAGATAATCATGAAGCCAGTTTCACAAATGTTACCCAATGTTTAAGCTGATATTTTTATTAGTAATATTTTGTTTTTGAATTGCTACATACCACTAAATTATGAAGATATAAAAGCACAATTCACAAACAAATGCTTTGATTGATAGCAAGCCATAAGCACAAACTTCAAGAATTAGCATATGACGTCTTGAAGATTAAAGTCACTGGCTCCTTGATTGCCCCTTGTGGCTGGATGTAGTACATGTCATAAACCCCACCTTCTACATGTAAACGAATGGGATTTGAGTCCATCCATCCATTGTCTGGCATTTATTCCGGGCTGGGTCGTAGGGGCAGCGGTCTCAGCAAGGAGCTCCAGAATTCTCTCTCCCCAAACACTACGTCCAGCTATTCTCGGGGGATTCTGAGGCATTCTTAAGGCCCGTGCATACCGAGACGTTGTTTTGCTGGCGTTTTCGGTCGACGTTTAACGCCTCGAGACTAAATAAAGGGCGTCAATGTGATTGTGCACACCAACGCGCAAAACGCCAGGCATTTTTAAAGAAACGCCTCATGCTCGTTTTTTTTTTTGATGCGCAGCGTCAAAACCTTCTCCACCAATCAGATCAGCACTTTTGTTCACGTGTACGTTGCTGCTGAAGTTACAGTAAACACCCCTTGGAGGCGCTCGAGCGCAAAACTGTCAATACGAGCGCACATTGAAGAAGATGCCCAGAGGCGATATGAACGTGGAGCTGCTTATTGCATTGGTATCCGAACGAAAAGTGCTGTACGACAAACAAGACATCGACTACAAAAATGTTGACAAAAGGGAAATGTGGTGGAGATAAATTGCGGAAGAATTAGGAATCGAGGGTGAGTTTCATTTAACTTTTTTATGGCTTGCATGTTGTCACAGCAAACCTTTTATCAGCTGTGTATCATTTGTGTACTGTAGCTGAGGAGGTTAAACAGAAGTGGAAAAGCTTACGCGATACATACACACGAAATAAGCGTGAAGAGGTTGATTGTCAAAGTGGACAGGTCGCTAAAAGCAAGAAGCCGTGGAAGTATATGAAGGCAATGGAGTTCCTCGCAGCATCCACGGAATTTCGAAGGTACTAACATCAGACAATTAAACTACACATTGTCCTACCAGATGTAAAAATATATATATATATAGTAATTTATAGAAAATACTCCACTATAGTAAGGTACTTCAGTTAATTTGCTGTGATCAGTCTAGTTGCTATTCACAATAATAAAAAAATCTAAAAACTGCACTCAGTTGTTTAAGTGCACTTTAATCCAAAATGCATTAATTTATTAGAGAGTTGCATGAAAAGCTAAACTTTTTATTGAATGTACTTTTTAGAAATAATCATAACAATGTGGTGTTGATTGTACTGAAGAATATATATATATCATATTGTTCTGCATATTGAGAGATGTTTGATGTAAACTGTATTTTATCATTTTAAAGTGTTCACAGCAATATTGATGAAAACATGGGTCAGCTGTATGACCAACTGCAGGTGCAAAATGATGCAAGTGAAAATGAGGCGCCAGCAAGCACATCATCAGCATCATCCATCACCAGCCCAACTGAGCCAACATCAAAAAGAAAAAAAAAAACATCTTCAGGTACACCAGATTTCTTTGAGAGATACCTCTTGTCCAAAGACAACAGGGAACGAGAGAAAGAGGAGCGCAGAAAAGAGAAAAAGGAGCGCAGAGAGCAACAAAATGATGAACACTACATGTTTTCACTTAGTTTAATACCAACACTAAGGAGATTGTCCCCTGTCCAACAGTCTTTGGTCAACTCAAAATACAGCAGCTATTGCAAGAGGCTGAATTTGGACAGCCATCAGCTGCTTTTTTCCCTCACCAGTCGTCTGTGCCCTACCATCTGGTGACCCCACAGACCCCTACAAGCTATGGGTGCTTTACCAGTTCTTGGTCATATAT